>JAQFYT010000374.1:0-26790 GCA_034694925.1 Ceratophysella denticulata
TTGACGTTGAATGAGTTTTTGAGCAGGGTGTTAGGCTCGCTATTGACTATGCCTTGATGGTTGCCATTTTCGAGCGCGCCTTGTGGTGGGAGATGGAACAGATGCCCTTTTAAGTTCCTCTTAATAGAATTACAAAAATTTCTGAAATTTGGAGCTTTGTCAAATTTCCAAAATTGTGAGCTTTATCAAATTTTACATAAAACAGTTGATTTTTACTTACCTTGTAATTTCTTCTGATGAAAGAAAAATTGATTGAAAAATTATGCCAAGTCGTATCGTTTCTTAATATTACTGTAAGTCGTCACAATGCCAAAGAAACCTTGTGCTATCCATAGAATATGCATAATCTTTTCGGTTTGATTCACTGGTTTCCTGGGATGATAGTGAAATGCAATGATTAAATAGACAAGATTAAGCCAAATAATAGAATAAATCAACACAGTTACCCATAACTTCCGGTCAGAAACGACGGTCAAGGTAAAAGTTTTAGAATTCCAATCAAATGGCAGGATTTTGAAGAAACAACCGGGTTTTAGCATAGCACTGATTGCTACTAAAGTTCGTTTGGTTAGCATTCTGTACTTTTCAAAATTTGAAAAATTTCGAAATTTCAAATGCTTATCCTAGCTTGGGAATTTGGTGAATGTTCAATTTCCGGATGACGTTCCAAGGTTTTAGACACAGATTTAGCTTGAGCGTTGTATTTTTTATGACCCAAGAACGTGATTATTAGACGATTTACCGGGAATATCATTAATTTGGAATGTATTCCTGTGCTCTAATGAGGGCATTCATTATTCAGACCTTCATTAATTCATTAGATTGATAATAAGTCGTTGAATTCTGAATTAGGACGCGACGCAGGGGGCTTTATGGGACTAAATATATGATGCAATTAGTTCGATTTCATATACCGTGTTGAATAAGGTTGAGGTGACGTTCGAATCCGAACCCAGAACTAACATAAAAATATCGTTAAATATTGTTAAATAAAATATTGCTAAATCACGTTAAACCTTACATATAGACATTTTCCAAAAATAGCTCAGATTATCCCTAATGATTTGTTTACGAGTGAGTTTATTGATAACTAATTGACAATTACCATAATCGTAGGCGCGCGTTAAATCTTATGGCGGGTACAACCTTTGAACTCTCTAATGTTAAGAATAATGTGGTCTAAAAAGCTCTGCAATGACCTTTTCAATTGAAAAATATGTAAAAGTGTATGTGTTGCTGTTGCCAGGCGGATTAACACAGTAAGTTATGAAAATATTTAACACTACCGGCCATATTTTCTTGCGACTGTAAATTTTTACCGAAAAGAAAAATATTCAGTTGTTTCAGGACTTTCGTCGTTGTTTGGACCTCTGACAAGCCGTCGAGGTCAGAAAGATCACTTTGCTAAATATGACACCGTACACCATAGTACGATTCCGCGGAATACGTCTACTTATACTTCGTCCCTTGAAATTGCTACTAATTCTAGTGCTATTTCTCCTAGTGCTGTTCGGAAATGTGATTTTGCAGAAAAAAGAAAACATTCAATTAAATGAATTTCGAGCCGCATTATTTCAACGAGCTACTACGGACTGGCAGAAGGTCAATGGTTCCAAGACGCCATTCTACGTCTACTCGGCCTATTACCTCAAAAATCCAGAGTAAGACATTGCGGAATCTTGCTGTAATTATTTCATATGATAGCCGCCACAGTAATTGTCGCCCAACATGTCACCAACTGGCCACAACGTCATAACCGCCACACAGTTCGTTGCCGAATCGTTTAACGTCATCACTTATCTCTTCTAGGCGGATACAAATCATTGGCGTCACCAGGAGGTCATTTCAACTTGAAGGAGGGTCATTGCACTGCTGTTTGTATGACAAAGACAATAGAGCTCCGGTTGAGCCAATCGCTGTTGTGCGGGGCTCCGTGAGAAATATACACGAGCATTGGAATCTGAACCACACGTACGAGTTAATTAACTTTAAATTAACTTCCTAGGCACAATTTACTTTTCGGATTTGTGACCATTTGTCTTCATCTAGCGCTTGTTTCGTGACCTGCCACCTACCGGTTCGGTCAAAGTTCAGTGCGAGACCAACGTATGTTTCGCTAACGACTGGTCCGGGTCCAAGATGTGATCCGCAGGATAATTTCGTACCAATTCAAAATAATTCACTTCGAAGCTCAGGAACCTATGATTTTTCGGTTTGTGTAAAACCGGTTTACAACTATGACGACACATGGAAATTTCAGGAATGGATGGAATTTCATTTGATGATGGGAGTGAAGCATTTCACATTCTACGACGCTTCCATTGGCCCAAACGTCCGTTGTCTCATGGAAAAAGTTTATGGGCCGAAAATAATCACAATTTTACCCTGGACTGCACCACCATTAATTCCTCAAGTTGAAATACGTACGCGGAGCTTTATTGCTGCTTTGAACGACTGTATCTACAGACATCAAGGTGTTTCCATGTACCTGATTATGATTGACCTCGACGAAATGATCATGCCGAGAAAACTTGAGGCAAATTACTATTCTCAACTCATTGGACGACTCCACAACGCTCTTCGTTCGGAGAATCGGGAACGTATCGGGGCATATATTTTCCAAAGTGCATTTTTCTGGTTACAATGGAGTTCGGACAATGAAGATATTGAGAATGACCTTCGCACTCTTAATCTACAATTGACCTCGTCCCAGACTTCGGTGGCTCAAAAGCTGGTTTTAGTGAGAAATACAAGGAGAATGGAATTCCTAGGTGATAGGTAAATAATATCGCTCAATGCTGCAGTAGTGTGACCTTTGATTAATGAAAATATCTAGCGTCCCGGTAACGTTTTGACCCTTTGAGTTTTGAGCCTTTCGGCTCGAGTAAATGACAAACGACAGTATAGGCGCATTCCATATTTTATTTAATTATATGTTTCTTTAATTGTATTTTTAACTTTGGTTTTATTAAATTTCAGGTCAAAATATATTTGCGAGCCTACAAAAGTTGTGGAGGCAGGTAATCATGTCCTCTTTGAGATGGAACCGAACTTTACACAGCTCCAAGTACCGTCCAGTCTCGCCGCTGTGCATCACTATCGAGAATGTGATAACAAGAATTGTCCACGGGTTGATTGGACCAAAGATAAACTTGCGCTGTATTACGTTAAAGACCTTGTGTCAAGGGTTAATCGGAGTTGGATCAAGTATACTGAAATATGTGAAACAAAAACATATTCCGGTTATGCTAAGAATCAATAACGAATTCAATTTAACCTGAAACGCACATGCGTCCATGTAAATACCTTATATGGGCTAAGTATTTACTTTATTATTTTGTTCATTACATTGGATTTTGGATTAGTAAAAATATACTTATTCAACGTTCAAGCGTAACTGTATTATTTCTTGATTGTTTGTGAACAAGTAATCTAAAAATTTAATGTTCAAATTTTATTCGGATGCTCTAAAGAAACACCATCAAACAAACCGTATCTATATCTGCCTTCCAAACTGAATTCTTCGGAAATTCAAGTAAACACATAACTATTGGTCCATTGAAACGCTTATCGTACATTATAATTATTCACAAGTGACAGTGATCAAAGTTATTCTGGTCAGGTTAGGTTTATTCAAATGGGTGCATCTGGCTTGGATAACTAATTGTAAGTTTAGGTTTTGCAAGTTTTAATGTGTATTTAATTTAGTCCAGGTCCTCTGACCCAAGTTTTTAAATAAAATACAGCTAAAACTACAAACTTGGCAAATGAAATTATAATTTCCAACATGAATACACCTCCTGCTATCAGAATACAAGTGAGGAAAATATAAGAAAATTGGCCAAGATTTGAAGCTAATTTCTGTTTCTCTTCCAAAGCAGTTGTTTTCAGTGAAGGATCAATTTGGTCACGGGTTTTAGAGTAAAATATTCGTTCCCAGAACAAATAAATTCCAGAGCTCAGGAGATTCGCCATTCGTCGATGTAGGAACTCACCAGCAGTCTTCGAAATTTCCCATATGTACTGCGTAGAGAGGAAACGGTCTTTACCTGTTCCAAGCTTTACACCACTATTTTTTGTGCTAAATTCTTGGAATTGTATCAGTTCTTGTTCTGTACCAGCAAAGGCCGTTTTGTCACATGTGGAAATGTGATTCAAAGCATCTGAATATGAAGGAAGCAGTAAAGCATTTTCAGATATTTGACTTAATAATTTTGTAACAGTACTATTAGCGAATTGTTTGAAGTCTCTGATTAGTTCTAACCCGAAGATCGATTCGTAAAACATGAATTCGGAAGCATAGCCGTCAATATGTGATCGGTTTAACTTGATGCCTCTATTCTGATATCTAACTCTGTTTAGTCTTATTATTCCATGTAATGTCCGGTTACTATAGGGGTCAGTAGGGTTTAAAATATTCGGCCCGGGCAGTATAGCAATTGACCAATTTCTGATTTCGTCAAAACTTTCCACCGGTATTCGTGCCGGGATTGGGGATGTTATGTCCATCGTAAAAACAGCTTTGTAGTAATTCCCCACAATTAATGAGATTATTGCCAGAATAAGATAAATGATTCTGTATATTTCTTTTACATGCGAGTGAATTTCTTGAAACCCGTTTTCCAGAAGAACAGAAAGAGTGTAGAAATAGAATTTGAGAGAGTTGACATTTCGGAAATTTGAGGACGTCAACAGTAATAGAGTAGTCGTCATGAAGCCTAGAACTGAGAGAACCCAGATCCATGTATCCAAGGGAAGTAGGAAGTATTTCGGTGACGTTTTTTGTTCAAATCCGTGACAAGTTATGAAGTTAAAATAGTCAGAAGTCGTTGGATAACTATTTAACAATCGGTATCCGTGACCTCCTTGGTAATAATACATTGACCCACATACAATATAAGCAGCATGATATAGGTGCATATAACCATTCCTCGAAACTGAGAATATTTTTGAAATATTTTCTGGTATGTGTTCGTAGAGAACTGCTTGAGTCATCCACTGAAAGGCTAGTCTCCCTCGATATTTAAAATAGTAATCCCGCATACTCATCTTACGAATATAGTCAAACGTGGAATGTGTCGTCAGAATAATGTTATAGTTTTTCTCTTGTATCTGAACTGATGATGTATACGGGGATACTGTTTGTATCAAGAGCGCTTCAACTATGAATTGGCCACAGTTATAAAAATGTTGTATGGCGTAATCCATGCTTTCTCGTATGGTTCGAGCTGATAGAATATCTACAGAAATATAGGAGTCTGAACGAACTTTTTTGGAGAAATCATATTGTATTTTGGAATTATATTCTACAGACATTAAATTCGACATTATATTATTAGGCTGAGTAGTGTACCGGAAAATGAAATATTGGGCATTTGTACGACTCGGATCACTTTGAGTAAAATACAGAAGTTCCAGATCCAGACTAATTTTATGGTCTGGGATTATTAGAATATTATAGTAGAATGACTTTGTATAGCAGTTTGTTGTACCATATAAGTTGTTATAGTCACATTGGAACCACCATAAATCTCCCCTGTTCTCATGTACTGTTTTCAAATAAATCTCTCGTACCTGAGCAAGCATCAACTTGGACACAAGTTTCACTTCTGCTGTGCAATATCTTGGTTGTAGCTTTTGATAAAATGGATCCCCAATAGAAAGTGTTTTAGCTGTTCTAACACTTGAGTTGATGAGAGTGAGACGAAGTGGGTAGTCCATTCGGCCCACGTCCATATTTTCATTTCCCGAAATAGTAATAATTCCAACGTGACAATCCCAGAAATCTTCCAGCCATTCCATCAAATTCAAAGTTTCTTGGGATCGGCAGTACGTCAAAGTGAGGAAGATAATGAGCCAAAGCCAGTACTCGTATATTGTATTCATTTGTAAATTGTAACCGCTTGAGTTTAATATTTACTGCTTGATCAGTAATTGACACGTGCGATATACGGCGTTGGGAAGTCAAAAGCTTGATTAACACAGGCCAGACAACGATTGTACCCGTAATTTTTGTGTTCATGCGAACCCTTTACCGCAAACAACAATATTATGTCGTTGCATTGTGATTTACAATAATAGAGTGAATGAAAGCTTGTTTTCACGGGCAGCCGTGATAAACCAGGCTTTTGGCTATGCAATGACGCTCTTTTTACCTAGGTGTACAATTACTTATAGTAAAATAAAATCAAGATTATTTGTGGATTGCCCCACTGTTTATTATGCACTCATATGTTCATCGCGTTCTGTTGTAAGACGCAGATACTTTTGTCTACTCAATTATTTGTTCGTGGTCACTGCTCAAGGTTTGCATTGCACTTTGGAATAACCTGTGGGGTATTTAAATTATTCAACTATATAAATTACCTACCACAATTAGGTAAATAGGTGTGAAAGGGCGAAGCTGCAGATCCACCCTTATATTTGTACACTAGTTGACTTATTTCACGTGAATTTATATTCACATTGCACTCATATGAGTAAAAAGCTGCCTTACAGCACCTTGGGACCAGATGGATACTGTCAATAGTGCTTGACTATTGCCAGAATATAGCTTTTTACTAGTGCTTGACATTATGTACTTTTTTTAGAAGAGTATCTGCTTCCATGTGTGCTTCTATTCGGATCACTAAATTGACTTCCAAATAAATAGGTTTTAATAGACTTTTGAGACTTTCTCTGACTTTGAAATTGCATTTCAGAGAACATAATTATTTTTTTTGGAAAATTATCTACTGTAATGTTTTAATTCCTAGCAACAAGATGACTTTTTAATGGGTTTAAATAGACCTTAAAGCATTACCTGACTGACCAATTCGCTTCCTTGTTTGTAAAAAGAACTTTGTGCTTGAATTAGAATAGAAAAACTCCTGTAACGGCTTCGAATTGAGTTCCCTGGAATATGACATCAATTATATTACTGTTCTACTCTGAAAATAATCATGGACCGCATGGTCCAATTTAAAATCAAATGCATAACTTTTAACACAGTAAACTTCCGGATATATAGTAACGAGCCTAATTCAACCCTCAGTGGTTTGCATGACCTGACTTCACAGGGGTTCACGCCGTGGTCAACGTCATGTCGACGCTTGAAATTATTGATGTAAGCAATAGAGCGGGAGTTGATGGCCGCTGCATTGGGGTATCCGCTGAGAACCACTACGAAATTCATAAAGGTCATGACACCCAGACCAATACAGGCTGTAACTCCAATTCTAGCGTAGAAGGTCAATATCGTGAAAATCCTGGCAGCCGGAAGGACAACTAGAAACAATTGAGTTACAATTGACATTCTTTCCGCCATAGCATCATTATATCTTGAATTCAATAGTTGAAGGCAGCGATATATTAAAACCGTATTTCTTGGGTTTCGTTGTGTTGCGCTAAAATTCCAAAAAAAAATTATTATCGCAATTATTGCCACCTTCCATGTAAACTGCATTAATGATATGATGATATCTTACATCAATCCTTTGAGACATCGCGAAGTTGCGAACCAGTAGGTGAACATGAGCATGAGATTGAAGACAATAATTGTCCAGTAAATGTAAACTTGTAGGCCTTCAAAAATTGCAAATGGCAGAACAATCCATTTTGGATCATTCTTGGACCCAAACAGAGAATAAATATACCGAGGATGGGCTGGATTTTTAACGAAACCCAGTCCAGCCATAATCGGAAGTGCATGGATCATTACTTGAAACATACGAAGTATTTTTTCGACTCCATCTGGATTTATACGGTCAGCTTCGTGCAGAAACGAATCTATAAATAAATCCGTATAGATGCGCTTCGCTACAGCAGTTAATTCGAGTTTAAGCGGATGGATTGTGCTCACCTCTTAATTGTCGATGATAGGCAAAGAATTGATTACAAAATATGGCCAGTATGTAACGATTCCTCAAGTTATTGTAAGCGGATACGGACGACAGTACTGAACCCATGATCAGCATCAAATGTAGAACTCGGCCGAGCGGTTTCAAGGAATCACTGTGCCAGTAGTAAGATACCGACAAGTACGTAAATGTCATCCAAATTATACAAGTAATCAAACGAGTTAAGACAAATCTCCAACCGCTCACAACGGTTAATTTGAGTAATCGGCGATTCCAATCAAATGGAAGGATTTTGAAGTAACAGGCGAACATGAGTAATTGACTGATTATTTTTAGGGTTTTTTGTGTTAACATTCTTATAATTTGAGTTTGATTCGATGAAGCGGAGTATCTAAGAGTCACAAGCTAAGTATGTACTCGTCTCTGCTCTGTATCATATCGAGTTATTATAACTATAGTTGGATAAACTTCAATCGAGTGAAAGCAAACGAAAATTGGATACGCGGCTCGGCACAATAATTCAATTTAAATTCAGATGGAATACTTATCACGTCTATTTCGGGGTACTAGCGTGTCAAATGTCAGTTCATTGTGAGCTTAAATTACCAATAAGAAGGCTGAGCTATATTCGCATATTTCGAGATATGACACACAGATATTCTGCAAATTCTTTGCCTGATTGGATCAATTCCGTGGAATTCTACATTGTGCAAATAGAATTACTATGCGTGATCAGACGCGATATCCGACATGGCCAAAACCATGATTCGTATATTACCGGCTATATTTAGCATTGATTGATTGTGGTTCTTTCGTAACAGGTAAGTTAAAAGTAAGTAAGTTACGAGTTTTACCATCAATTCCAATGCTGAATTCTTTATTTGCTTATGCTTATTTTGAAGTATAACGTGTAATTCGTGGGTACACAGAGCTCCTGGTAACACTGAAATAACGTAATTTATTTAAGTTATTTGAACCATTATGATTACATACATCCTCCCTGATGCAACGAAATATTGATTTAAAGGTGAAAAACACGAAAAAGAAGCAATGGCCACAGAGAAAATTTACCTACATATTCTATGTAGGTTTAAGAATTATTCGAACTGCGCACATTTCCATCTGCCAACACGGAATATAAAATTGTTCCATACAAATCACATTAAGTTTAAGAATTAACAATATTGCGCACACTGCCATCTACCGAAGTGAGTTTAAAACAATTCCATACAAGATTACCTTAAGTTTAAGAATCATCAAGATTGTACACACCGCCATGCCACCTTCTGAAATGGATTCTAAAACGATTCCATACAAAAAGACATTAAAATTTAAAAAATTATCAGGTTTACGTACACTGCCATTTTCTGAATCGGATTTTAAAACAATTTCATACAAAAATTACCTTAAGACTTTACAAGCTAATGCTGAACGTGCTGAACTCGAAAAATAATCATTAATCTCATCGTCCAATTTAAAATCAAATGAATTACTTTTAAAACCGTAATTTTTCTAATAAATAACATACTTCCAATCCTAACCTTTAAGGGTTTACAAGATCGAACTATTCGAGACATTATTGCTCGATTCCTCCAGCGTGATTCTAACCGGGTATTGAAAGATTTTATGTAAGTAACTGATCGGGAATGAACGGAAGCACCCATAGGTAAAGCTCCGAGCGCAATCATGAAATTTCCAAATGTCAAAATAACTAGGGTAACTGAAGCAGGGACCCCAAGCTGGTCGTAGAAGGATAAAATCGTGTAAGTTCGGGTAGTTGGAAGGGTAATAACGAAGAATTTAGTTCCAACCATTACTATATCGGCCAGGGCATCATTGAATCCGGTATTCAGAAGTTGAAAACACCGGTAGACCGCCGTGGTATTTCTGGGGTCACGGAATTTAGTTGAGGTCAGGTGAATATTACCTCGAATTGTTGGGCTGAAATAGATTTAAAATGAGTCTTACGTTCTAAATCTCTATCGACGGGGCACAAATCTAATAATTGTATTTAAACTTAACCTCATTTCCTTGAGCCATGACGAAGTGGCAAACCAATAGCTGAACATGAGGATAAGATTGAGTATAATCACGTTCCAGTAGACGTAAACCTGCCCGGCTTCAAAAATGGCGTAACTGAGCAGAATAATTATTCTGTAAATTGAGCATCCAGGTGCATATTTGACACCAAAAATTGAATAAATATAACGAGAACTCGTCGGATTTCTTAGAAAACTGATAGCGGATGGTATTGGAATAAAATTAGTAATTAATTGAAATCCTCGTAATAACTTTTCACATCCGTCTGGTGTAATTGATGCCCGCTTCAAGAGAAACCTACCTAGAAATACGGAAAATGCTATTAGCATGCTTATTGGTAAAGATAAGATTTTTGTCAAATTTGTAATTTAGTTGTACCACCAACCTTCCAATTGCTTTTGATACTCAAAGAATTGATTAAAAAACACTGCAACTTCGTAGCGTTTTACAAGATTGCTATACGCAAAAACAGAGGAAGCAATTGCAGATAGAATCCAGAGTATATGCATAACACGGTAGTGTGCAGGTTGTTGATAAGAATTATAAGTATAATACGATGCGATCATATACCCGAGATTTGTGAACACAACCGAAGATATTGAAAGCGTCAATGAAATCCGATAATCCCGTATCACAGTCAGGGTGAAAGCATGCGGATTCCAGTCGAACGGAAGAATTTTGAGGTAACAAGCGTTTTTTAGTATTGCACTAATGATTCTAAAACTTCGCTTCGTTAGCATTGTTGAAATATAAGATTTTTGTCAAAGCCTTGACTATTTCCTCCTTTTCCGAGCTTGTAAGTCACAGGAGAAAGCACTAAAGTGAAAGCCTTACGGCGTGTAGACAATTCACAACAGAACTATAAGATTATGAATAATTGATTGAAAATTGACAGCTTTCATTACAAATTTATTTCTTTGACTGAATGTAAAAACAACTCTCAGGAAGTTTGCAAGGTTAACGTAGTTTTACACCTTCGTAAGTTATTTTCTATTATTTCTCTGATTGTCACTTCTTTCAACATTTACGTAACACGGGACGGCCTTTGTCACTCGATGAATTATTTTGAATTGAACGAATTGGGCTGAAATAAGAGCTAATCTGATCTACGATTGAGTTTCTTCAATGATAATGGAAGATTTTGGTTAAAGTTTGAGTCGTTCGGCCATATTAATATTAATTAAGGTTATGCGAACCTAACGGAGGGAGTTTGAACTGGCAGCTACTTAGGATACCCTTAACAGTATGACTTATTTCTGTGCTCACTTTAACATCAAGATGAGATAATTTTACCCTGAATTATAGCTCCAAGTAGAAATTAGGTACTGATTTTCAAGAAAGCTTTTAAAGTGTAGCCCAGCCAAGAATTATTTAATTATACATGGGTACCAAATTCATTGGAGCTACAAATTCAGTCCGCTGGCAAATGTCAAAGCTCAGGAATTAATAATGTTTTAATGTCTTGAGTCCAAATTATGTATAAGTGGTATAAGCACCACCGGCAAAATTTTTGGCTAATAGTACCCAAATATGAATAGTTAATACCAAAATTCATTCGAAGAAACTAACCCTCTGTCAAGCAGGGTGAAAGTCGGATAAAAAGCCACGTGAAACGCTCAAGGTTTCACTTCAACCAGCAGAATACAACGCATTGTCCAAAAAATCATTAAACTACAAATTTTGAGCGTTGTAAAGCGTTGAATGTAAAACAGGGGTCCACATTGAACTCGTAAGGGCCGAGATGCTCGAATCTTCCTGGTTGTTTTTTCAGAAAGCGGTTGTAGTGTTTTAAGCGCTTCAATTTTGATTGATTTCAAATAAGCTGTAGAGAGTTGATTTACTGCCGCTGCTTCGGGGAAAGCTACGACTACAAGAATGATTGCAGTGGCGGAAATGGTCGGAATTCCAATTATTATGGGTAGACTGAGTTCGTGTAAATGAAATAGACGAATTAAGATAAAATTAGCAGTGGCCGGCAGTGCGATGACGATGAATTGGAGTATCGGAAGAACAATGCTGGAGAAACACGCGTTGTATTCCAGGTTTAGGTATTGCAGACGGTTGTATGTCACGAGGGAGACGCTAGCTTTTCGAATTTCGTCCAGAGCAATTTGTTCCATTTGGAGACGAGATCCGCGAACGCTGGAAAATTAAGAAAATTACTATACTGATTTGGGGCAAATTTTGATTTTTTCAATAGCATTATATTAATTTTTTAATTAACGGTCTTTCCATACCTCACCCGCATTTCTCTTAGCCAGGCCGAAGTGCCGTACCAGTAGCATAATAGTAATCCAAGGTTAAAAACGACATGATGCCATATAAGAATGTACGAAATATATTCCACGATCCAGAATGGGAAAATGACACATCCCGGCGTATTGTCATCATGGACGAGTGAATACAGAAATCTAGAACTCCGTTTATGTGTGAATAGAATGAGTGAGCACATGAAGCTATTGGTGTATCTCAAAATTCCAAACATCCGTAGCAGCATTTCACATCTGTCCTGCTTCAGGAAAGTCCCACCGCCGTCTCCTTGTAAGAAATGATCTGTAAATATCCATAGTTACCATTCTAAACATCTAAAAGCTCGGAATAAAATAATAAAAATAGCCGTGACTTGTAATGCCCTCTTTTGGAAACGAATTTAAACTTATACGCTTATACAACCCTTAAAAAGTCAAAAATGTATAAATTGTTTAACTAACCTTCCATCTGTTTCTCAAAACTGAAGAAATGATTAATAAACTGTAATAATTCCGCCTTTCGTTTCAAAGAATTATAAGCAAAAATGGCTGCCAGAAGATAACATGTCCATAACACCATGTACAGGACTTTCTCCGCGGCTTGAATGGATCCCATGTGACGGTAGTACGAAATTCCCAAATACAGAGACATGGTCCATAGATAAGACGTAATTGTAAAAGTTATAACAATTCTCCAATCCGTAATAATGCTTACTGTACAAGTTTTAGAATTCCAATCAAACGGAATTACTTTCCAGAAACAGGCATGATGCAGAATTGAACTTATGAATTTAAGACTTTGACTCGTCAACATTGTGTGTCTTAGCATGGACTAAATTTAGAAAAATTAAAATTATGAAATCGTCTAGCCAGAGGTATTTAGTATGATGTTCATTGGAGGACGTGTTACTGTAATATGATTATATATTAACCGGTTAGGGCGTATATCGAGCATCCAAAAATAATACAATTAAATTATATGCAGTCCAATCAATGTATGCGACATTTCGTTCAGAGATTCATGGATTCAATTCATAGATTCAGGCTAATTGCTGGGTTCGGGACTTGGAAATGAATCGGGTTATGTTTGTATTCGAAAACCATAATCAAGGCGTTAGTGCTTTTGGACATGATAATATTAGCAGCTCTAATATTGTTTGTCCAATTCTGGGACAAGAGGGCGGTGACATTTCGACGAACAGAGGTTGGGTGGCAACAAGTATGACATTTTGTCTGTGGGCAGAAATATCTCCGCCCAAATGTCGCGTTATGAAATAAAAATCACGCGGCACCAAGCACGCCTAACCAAGCCTTGAATTCTTAATATATGCAATTTCCAGGTAGATGACTGGTAGCCTGATATATATAATTAGCTTACACCCTATTACATAATTAAGGTATTTACCCAATTATGCAAATTGACAGTTCACCGTATCAAGTTTAGTGCCGGAAATGATGGGTAAAAATGAAGGATAACTTGGGCCAAAGGTGGCTTGAAGCACCGCTGCTGTGCTGACAGGATATTGATTTTACCTTATCATAAAATTTCATCGTCTACCCAGCCTTTTTTTTCTCTCTAAATATTCAACATTTTTATTCAACCAAGGACGAGCGACATAAAACTGGTCATGGCCATGGCCATAGATTGATGTTGATACTACCATAAAGCCATAATCTATTTACCTTATGAATTATAAAGTTCAGTAGGTCATCAATATTTCTTAAGGTGGTTCTTTTTACTTTGACGTACCTAATGTTATCTTATGACCAAAATACAATTTTGAAGTAAAAACCTCGTTCATTTTATACTCATCCGTAAAAGCTAGAGACCTGGGTAACGACATTGGATATTCGAATTTTTATTTAACCCATGTACTCGCAGGATTGTGAGGACCAAACAGCAAACTCTTCTGCGAACATTTATGAGTGCAATGTAAATATGATTTCTGGTGAAACAAATCAGCTAATGCACAAATTTAAGGGTGGGCCTTTTTAAACGAATTTAATTACGTGAAAAGTCATTTATATGAGTTGAATTATTTAAATACTTTACAGCTTGTTCTAAAGTGTTACGCAAACATTTCTCAGTGACCGTGAACCAATTGAGTACGCAGACAAAAGAATCGATGCCGTCGTCGTCCAATATAAGATGTATGAGTGCATAATAAACAGTGCGGCTATCCACTAAGAATTTAGATTTTATTTTATTAGGTACTAGTACACATCTGAGATATTTTGTTTTTCATTCGAAACTAATTGTAAGATACCGGTAAGGATTATGAGTAGCACATAAGGCTTGGAATTTATTTCTGACAATATACAGTATTTCCAGTTTAAGGTAGTCCAAAGTTCGAAACGAGTTGCGATTAGCTCTAGATTTCTAATGTCAGCGGACACAATGGATGCAATATACTGCAAGTCCTGGCTTATTCTCTTCCTCACTTTGACCTACTGCCGTTCCCAAGAACCTTTGAATTTAAGGAAATGGATTGAAGATTTCTGGGATTGTCACGTTGGAATAACGACTCGTATTTTGGGAAATGAAAATATGGACGTGGGCAGAATTGATTACCCACTTCGTCTCACTCGCATCAACTCGAGTGAAGAAAAGACTGATAACTTCATTGGGAATCCATTCTATCAAAAGCTACAACCAAGATATTGCACAGCAAAAGTGAAAATTGTGTCCAAGTTGATGATTCCTGTAGTAAAAGAGTTTTATTTGGAAGCAATAAATGAGATGGCATCTGCCGATATTTGGTTTGATTTATGGTGGTTCCGATTGAACTATTACAACCTTTTTGGAACAACAAACTGTTATACAAAGTCATTCTACTATAATATTCTAATAATCCCAGACCTTGAAATTAGTCTGAAAATACTGCATTTCATTCAACGCGATTCTAGTGATACAATCCAATATTTCATTTTCCGGTACACGACTCATCCTAATTATTTAATGTCTCATCTGACGTCTGTAGAATATAATTACAAAATAGAATATGATCTCTCCAAAAAAGCCGATTCAGACACCTACATTTCTGTAGATATTCGATCAGGTCGAACCATACGACAAGGCATGGATGATGCCATACAAAATTTCTATCACTGTGGCCAATTCGTAGTTCAACAGCTCACGATACAATCAGCATCATCGTATATCCCATCATCTCAGATCCAAGAGACAGACTATAACATTATTTTGACGACACATACCAAGTTCGACTATATTCGTAAAATGAGTATGCGTGACTACTATTTTAAATATCGACTGGGATTATCCTTTCAGCGAATTAATCAGGCAGTCCTCTACGAACACATACCAGAAAATATTTCAAAATCGTTCTCAGTTCAGAAGAATCAAGTAAGCATTCGGTATGGTACATGCTCATTGCACCTGAATCACGCTGGTAACGCAATCGTTGGGACAATGATTTACCGACGAGGTCACGGATACGAAGCAAATGCATTGTTTTATCCAACGGCCTCGGACTATTTTAACTTCATAACTTGTCACGGATTTGAACAAAGAGCTTCACCGAAATACTTCTTACTTCCCTTGGATACTGGGATCTGGGTACTCTCAATTATAGGCTTCATTTCGACGTCTCTTTTACTCTTGATTTCCTCAAATTCCCGAAATGTGAACTCTCTCAAGTTCTATTTCTATTCTCTCTCTATTCTTCTGGAAAACGGGTTTCAAGAAATTCACTCGCATGTAAAAGAAATATACAGAATCAGTTATCTGATTCTGACAATAATCTCATTAATTGTGGGAAATTACTACAAAGCTGTTTTTACGATGGACATAACCTCACCAATCCCTGCACGAATACCAGTGGAAACTTTTGACGAAATCAGAAATTGGTCAATTGCAATACTACCCTCTCCGGACCTTTTAAACCCTACCGACCGCGATAGTAACTCGACATTACGCCGACTAATAACACTAAGCAAAATTGAATATAATAATGGAATCAAATTAAACGCATCAAATATTTACTTGTTCTTCTTCGAATCGATCTTCGGGAATGAACTACTAAGCCGAGAGTTTACAAAATCCGCTAATAGCACTGAGACAATACTAATAAATCAAATATCTGAAAATGCTTTACTGTTTCCTTCATTCTCAGATGCTTTGAATTACGTTTCAACATGTGACAAAACGGCCTTTGCTGGTACAGAACAAGAACTGATACAATTCCAAGAATTTAGCACAAAAACTATTGCTGTAAATTTTGGAACAGGTAAAGACCGTTTCCTCTCTAAGCCGTACCAATGGGAAATTTCGAAGACTGCTGGTGAGTTCCTACATCGACGAATGGCGAATCTTCTGAGCTCTGGAATATATTTGTTCTGGGAACGAATATTTTACTCTAAAACCCGTGACCAAATTGATCCTTCACTGAAGACAGTAACTATGGAAGAGAAACAGAAGTTAGCTTCAAATCTTGGCCAATTCTCTTCTATTTTTTTCACTTGTATTCTGATAGCAGGAGGTGTATTCATGTTTGAAATTCTAATTTCATATGCAAAGTTTGTAGTTGTAGCTGTAATTTATTTGAAAACGTTGGTTAGGGGACCTGGAATAAATTAAATACACAAACTGCGGAACACAAAACCAAGTTCAGAGAATGCATTTATCAATAATCACAACTATTATATTCCATACATAGAGGGGCCGCAGTGGCCTCGTTCGGATTCGGCTAAATATTAAATAAATGCTCCGGGTTACTGCAATTATTAAACCTCCATGCGACTCATTAGAATATTCTTGTTTATTACCGGTGAAATATTACAAAATACTAACATCATGGCCGAATTTTAAAAATTTGCAATACTAGTTGATATTAAAGAAATAAAATTAGCTACAAAATCGTATGTCGTCAGATAATCTTACAGGATGGGGAACAGTGAAAGCCTAGCTTCACTCAAAGCACGCAGCCTTAGAGAGCTTCGTCAAGTTGAGCGTACGCAAGATATTGAAGCATTCAGAGAAGAAAATCTTCGCCAAAGTAACAGCCTACTTTCACTTCGGAAGAGTGATGGACAACTTTCACTCCTGCGGCCGGATTGGCAAACTGGTGGAGATACTTGTGACAACAATCGGCAAAAGACAAACCGGAAGGAATCTAATTATGAATTGAAAACAATCAAAGGTGTACCTTCACGTAACAAGGACAAGGTAGTTCGAAGTATTACTTTTGTATACGCGCAATTTTAAATATATGTCATTTTGAATACGCGCAATTTTGAATAGTGTCCATTTTGAATACGGACAAAATTTTATATGTACCATTTTTAATATGCTCAAGTAAGAATATATGTGCAGTTTGGAATACGCGTTAGTGTGGATATGTGCCATTTTGAAAAGCCCAATTTCGATTATATGCCAATTTGAATGTGCGAAATTTCGAATATGCACGATTTTGAATAGGCGCAATTGTAATTGTATGCCATTTTGAATGCGCGTAATTTTTAAAATGTGCAATTTTGAATAAACGCTATTTTTACATATGCAATTTTGAATGCGCTCAATTCTAAATATATTTCATTTTGAATAAGCGCAATGTCTTATTTTACAGAATAACAGCAAACGCTCCGGTGATATGTGGTACTGGTATGAATCCAGCAGCTCAAATTCAGAAATCCAATCCTCCTCGTCTAGTAGAACAAGCTACCCGACCACTTCAGAAGACGAACAGAATCTTTCTAAAAATAAGCATCGTGCACTGGCTCCGATCAGCAATGCTAAACCTCGTTCACATCGGTACGCCATACGAATAATATTATTTACATATTAAATTATGCCATAGCTTACATTCAGATGCTCCGACTTTCGCCGTGTCCGGTCGTTTCGCCTTTTTTTTTCGCCCCCGGTCTTTTCACCTCGGTCTTTTTACCTCACGGTCTTTTCGCCTCGGGTCCTTTCGCCTTTCGACTTTTCGCCTCGGCATCTTAACGCTCACACTGATGCGCGCGCTGCTCATTTGCCCCGTTTAATGGTTACGTTGTTGGAAGTTAGGTTAGGTTAGATTTTTAGTCGCGCGCTAATGCTATTTTATTGCAGCCTTAACCTTAGTTATAATGCTGGAGTCAACAATACCTCCATATTACAATTACTATGTTAAGCTCGTTGTGCCAATTTAACTAGGATTAACTCTAATCAAGGCAAGAATCTTTACAAGGCGAACCGGTCAAAAGGCGAAAAAACCCGAGGCGAAAACACGGCGAGGCGAAAACACCGAGGTGAAAAGACCGGGGGCAAAAAAAAACAAGGCGAAACGACATGTAACCGACTTTCGCGACTACAGTAAACAAGTTGAGAGAATTAATTGGAGAAAAGGTTATCCATCGAATGAGCAGCGTGGGAAAACGGTCCATGTCCATGACTCCATCCATGATGCAGATGATCGAGAAGCCATGGAAGATGCTATGGGCTGGTTGAAATATCAACGGCCATTGACTTATTACAATATACGTCAAGTAAGGAAATTAAAGTTAAGTAATCTTTTTACAATCTGAAATATTTTATTCTTTTCAAGGGACAACGCGGAGCGAGTCACTGGCTCAAAACACGACTAGCTGAAAACCGGAAATCAGAGGATGAGTTACCAGGATTTCCGTTCTACCTGTTGGATAATTCCTGTGAAAATTTATTTGTCGATCCGTGGAGACACCAAGAAGACCTGAATAATTACTGGAAATTTCGAAAGCTTGGTCGTGAAGGCGAATCACCGGAAAGGCACTACTGGAAATCTTTCAAATCAAGACTCATCAAATGTTTCGATTGTTGTATTTGTAGAATTATTAAATCACGAAACAACAGCGATTTAAGCACACCATCACCGATCGGAAATAGCATTGAACAAAATAGACGCCGCCGCTGGAGAATTTGGACAAACTAAATCATATAATATTTCTAATTTACACTTTTATTAAATACAGATTTTGTACAAATATTGGATCAATTTCTGAAGATGAGAATCCATCTAACAGTACAGTAAACTATAAGATTTATTATTTGAACCACTGTAATTCGCTTGGCAAACGAAAGTGCCCCGAAATGAATTCTGAGTAATCTTCCAGCACCTCTTCGCTCACGCTCACTCACTCTCATGCTCCCAGAACCTCGAAACGAATTCAAATAATGCTGAGAACTTGTATGCAATAACCCTCCGAATTTTAACATGAAAACTATGACCATAATTAACGAAAGTGACAGAACCGGGAATCCAATCAACGCCGGCGTTACCAAAAAAGTATGGAAACGAATAACCATGAAATTACAAGTTGCTGGCAACAAAATCAACGTAAGATTCACAATCGGAAGCACGACTTCGGAGAAGGTCAGAAAAAATTCTTGATTCAGGATTTGAAAACATTTGTAGATAAAGAGACTTGATTTAGCATGAAGCTGAGTTTCTGCTTTCTTCATCATAGGCCAGCCGTGTCTTGAGCTGAATAGGATTATCAAGACTGTTTAATTGTAAATTTAAACTCGCGCTTTGTAACGGACGTAACCGTTTAAATTACCAGATTTTCATCTGTTTGAGCCAAGAAGCTGTTTCGTAAGAAAATGACACCATTAAGACTGTTATGGAGAAAGAGATATGGTAGAGCACGACGTATGTCATAACTTCCCAAATCCAAAATGGCAGACGGAGACATAATGGATCCTGGGGCATGTGTGAGTAGATGTACCGTTTACCCGCCGGGTCGTGCAAAAACATCGTCGACATGAGAATACACTCCAGGTAAGAAAACACCGTGAGGTTATTCAGAATTAACTCCAGAATTGGTTTTGGTAATACCGGTTCCAGGCGAAAATCCTCTGAAAATATTAAGGGTACATTTGCCCTGTTGCATATATCCAAAACATACATGTCATTTGTAACCAACAGGGCCAGGTAACTGGGTAGGTAGTTGTTAGCTGGACCTGGTTGCAAGTGCTTTGTAGGATTTGGATAGGTATATGCCACTCGTTTGATTTGAAAAAGTTTGCTACTTGCTCATTAAGGTCACGTTACAAAGTTAAAGACTCGCGCTAAATTGGTAATGTTAGCGTACAGCTTACGGACACAAACGCGTTAATTGGATTCAATGTAATTTGATTCAGCTATTGGATTACCAATTTTTAGCGAGTAATTCGACTCGAACAACAGCCTTAAACGATTCAAACTACGGTATTACCTTTAATGCGCTTATTAAATTGGAAAAAATGATTAATAAAATTTGCAATTTGATATCTTCGAACAATACTGTTGTAAGAACAGACGGCTCCGCTAGAATAACCTGTCTGCCAAATTATATGAAGTGCTCGTTCGTCAAGACTCAAATCCATGAAAATATGTGTCAAAGCTATGTAAACACTGTGGAAGCACATAACACCGAATATTCCAATTGTGATGAAAATCCGACAATCCTCAATCACTTTCACCGTAAACGTGTCGGAATCCCAGTCAAACGGGAGCACTTTGAGAAAGCAGAGATGGTTCAGGAATTTACCTAATGCTTCCCAACAGCGCTGAGAAAGCATGGTGTATTTATAATTGTATTTCTGATTGCAAATATTCTCCTGTTCCTTTCGCCAAACGGAATACTTTAAACCGAAATGCAATCTTATGGTTATTTAGCCAGTTTTGACCCTGATGTGCTCCTTAACTATAAGAAATGAAATCGAAAGAATGAATTAACATTATTCATAGAAATACCATGTACGTAATCATTATATTGCTCTACAACGCTTAATCTTGTTTAATTTTTTTTTCAGTTTGTTTTATACGGACAATTTCATTTTCCATTACATAATGCTACCCCATGACCCCAATTTCCGTAATCATTGATACCTACTAAATATTATGTAGATGCAACCCTATGTAACCCTATGTAAAGAGCAATATAGATTTTCCTCGAAATTACATCGTGTACCACCAACCACCTCATTGTGGCCGCCAAAGCATTGTTCGCCTCAATGTTTACGCCCTCTGGCTGAATAGTCTTTAAATTCTTATGTATCTGTCGTACTTTAAACAGGTAATCTAAATTATGTAAATGACAGCCTTACTTTAACTATGCACAAAAGTTTATGTTCCATACAAAAATGAGAAATACAGATGCCTTATATTATATAATATATCGTTGAGGTTTCAAATTCTTGAATGAAGGTTATGATTTCTGGTTCCGTGCCTGTTAATTTGATTAAAATTTATTTGGTTGCGTTTTTAGAACTTGGAGAATTTAAATGGGTGGCATTTTTCTATGCCATGAAAATTAGAATATGCCATAAAAAAGAAGACTTTTGCAATAGGAAATGGAATATGCTGCAATAAGTAAAATTGGTCAAAAATTCCAAAGGTTAGGTTAGTTGGTCATTTGGGTGTTTCAAAAATCTAACCTAACCTGTAGAACGAATCAATCTCGTCTGCTAACGTTTTAACCTAACCTAACCTGACTAGAATCAAATTTACTGCCATGCAGACTTATTGCACAAGTTCTTTTTCATGGCAGGTTCTATTTTCTCCTGGCACGTTTATATATTTCCCTATTTAAATAAAAAACAGGATATACCATGTTAATTCTTAAATATGAGCATCCATCTAAGAGTACAATAAATAATAAGATTCATCACTTTCACAACCGTAATTCGTTGTACGAATGACAATGCTCCGAAACGAATTTTGAGTGCTCTTCCAGCCCCTCTTCTCTCGCGCTCACTAATGGACAGTCTTCCAGAACCCCGAAATGAGTTCAAATACTGCTGAGAAGTCGTATTCAATGACCCACCAAACGGGAAAATAAAAACAACGACCATGATGAAGGAAAGGGACAAAAGCGGCATCCCAACTAAAGCTGGTATCACTAATTGGGCATGAAGTCGAATAACCACGAAATTACAAGTAGCTGGCAACAGAATTAGCATCAAATTCAGAACCGGAAGTACGGCTTCGGAGAGGCTAAGATAAAATTCCTGATTCAGAATTTGAAAGCATTTGTAGATGAAGAGGGATGATGAGCGGTTCCGCAGGGCTTTGACAAGGTGTTTCATCTTACGTTTGCCATGAGTTGAGGATCTGTGAATTCGTAATCAATAATAGTGTGATTATATTGAATTAACGAGATTTATGCGTAATAAACGGGAAATATATAAACGTGCCATGAAAGAATTGAATCTGCCATGAAAAAGAAGACTTGTGCAATGAGTCTGCATGGCAGTAAATTTGATTTTGTCAGGTTAGGTTAGGTTAAAACGTTAACGGACGAGATTGATCCGTTCTACAGGTTAGGTTAGATTTTTGAAATACTCAAATGACCAACAAGTAACTTAACCTTTGGAATTATAGACCAATTTTACTTATTGCAGCATTCCATTTCCTATTGCAAAAGTCTTCTCTTTTATGGCATATTCTATTTTTCATGGCATCGAGAAATGCCACCCGTTAGGTAAAAAAATTCGTAACCAAATTAACAAAAATCTATTGCGCCCACTGCAGAAAAACCTTATTTCGATTTCGATTTAGTAATTACATACCAATAATCATTTAAATTTTAACCCAAAGGCGTTAGATTAATTACCTGATTTTCATCTGTTTGAGCCAAGACGAAGTTTCGTAAGAAAACGTGATCATGAGCACAGTCGTGTAGAAAAAGAGATGATACAGTATGGAGTAGGTCGTAATTTCCCAAATCCAGAATGGGAGTCGGAACCAAAATGGATCCTCAGGTGTGATGATTAGGGAATAAATATACCGTTTTCCGGTTGGTTCGAGTAAGAACCAAATTGATACCACGATTGACTCTACGTAGGTGAATAGGGTGAGGTGATTTAGAAGGAATTCTGCCATTGGTTTCGGTGGAACGGGGTCCACTAAATAATCCTCTGAAATATCAAATATTCAACTATGTAGGCCTACATTTGAATGATGATTTGATAATTGATATCAGCCTACAGTCTTGCAGGCATGCTCTATTTTATTATATTGAATAGCTGTTACCTATACATTCTAGTTCCAAGCTGCTGTCAAGCTGGAAATTGTTGATACCACGATTCTTACTTTTAAAACATCCTAGGAAAAAATTATTAATAGAGTTAGCAAATATCATCTGAGAATGCTATTATACGCACTGACGGTTCCGAAAATATACCATAGGGAAATATATAAACGTGCCATGAGAAAATAGAATTTGCCATGAAAAAGAAGACTTGTGCAATAGGTGCAATAAGGCAGTAAATTTGATTTTTGTCAGGTTAGGTTAGTTTAAAACGTTAGCGGACGAGATTGATCCTTTCTACAAGTTAGGTTAGATTTTTGAAAAACCCAAATGACCAATTGCTAACCTAACCTTTGGAATTATAGACCAATTTTATTTATTGCAGCATTCCATTTCCTATTGCAAAAGTCTCCTTTTTTATGGCATATTCTATTTTTTCATGGCATCGAAAATGCCATCCTTTGCCAAATGCTATGAATGATTTGATATGGGCTGTACTAACAAAATTGGATATTTTGCCGGTTGGACAAATAAACTTGGCAGTTAATTTGTGTATTTAATCCCAGTTCGGGTCTGTTATTCGACTTTCGATTTAAACTAACAAACTCTCGATTTTCAGTCATTCACTGAAAACAAGCTCGTAAATTCCATTGAACTGTTAAATACGGTAAAAAGGGTAACTTAAATAAGCCTTTGGATATAGCATTATGGCTTAACTCTAGCTAGAGAACCTTAATGCTATTTTTTTCACAAAATTCAAAACGTTTTCCGATTTCCAATATGTAAAACACGTATTCGATTGTCTGAAAATTGTACTTGAACTTGTTAATAATTCCAGAATGTTACGGATTTAAGCACTAATGACTTTTTAATGCCTACCTTGACATAGACATTTCGTCAGAGCTACTACCAGGTACCCCAACTAAATAAGCCAATACTACAATACTACTTATAGCATTTTAATAATATGGGATTATTGCATTCGAATTTAATGAAATAACTAATTAAATTACCGGTTAGAATATGACTTGTCAGAGGTTTAATACCGAATTTTCCAAGAGTTATTTACATAACGTCCCAATTCAGTCGAGGTCAATATGTTATTAATTATTCATAATATGTCTCGTGTAGAATTTCGTTTTGGCGTTTTCAATTTTGAGACCATGACTGACATATTGATATGAGATATAGTCAATGTCAATATTACTCAATATGGATTTTGTTGAATATTAGGGGTTTGGATGGAAATAATATAACGCACTTTAGATCTGTACACTGCCGCACATATACCACATATTGAAATATTGGTAAATGGTCAAAACCTTACCTTTAATACGTCTATTAAACTCAAAAAAATGATTAATAAAATTAGCAATTTCATATCTTCGAACAATACTATTGTACGCACTGACAGATCCGAGTATATAAGCTGTTTGCCAAATATTATGTACTCCTCGTTCCGAACCTCTAAAATTAAGGAGCATTTGACAGAGTGCTAGGTAAAAACAATGAAACCATAAAACACCGCAAATCCCAAATGTCACAAAAATTCGGACGTCCTCAATCACTTTCACTGAAAACGAATCAGAATCCCAATCAAACGGAAGAATTTTTAAATAACAGAGTTGTTTCAGTAATTTCCCTAAAGCGATCCAACAGGGTTTCGACAGCATGACGGAGCTAACGACGATGATCTGAGATCTGACACGAACAAGCTTTGGCTAAACTCAAATGGAATTATAATGCTTACTACTAATCTGTTTTTCTTGGGTTTAAGACAAATAAACTAACCAATTAACTTGTATGCACGTTTAATTACAGTCCGGATCTGTTTTTCGACTTTCAATTTAAATAAACAAGCTCTCGATTTTCAGCTCATGGATATTGTATTTCGGTCAAAGATTAGTTCATAGTTTTCTCACTACCGTTAGCGCTGCGAGCTCCGGCCCATTTCTGGTTTATGTATTTCGGTAAACAAGCTGGTAAATTATGTTGAATTATTAAATACCCTGAGAATGCCAAAGCATTTGAAGACACGGAACCTTCAGACTTTAAAATGGTAAAGCTCGACTGCATTTATTTTAGTGCGCAATTCTAAGCATACCAATTATATTATAAGGTTAATTTCAACTTTCAAGCTTGCAATAATAGATTTATTTAATTCGAGATTTCAAGCGAATAACTTAATGACGGGTTGAAATTACTTATAACTTGTCTCAGATTTAAATACACGTCTCAAGTCTCAATACTGCTATTAATTATTCAAATTCCATGTTTAATTCCGTTTTGGCGTTCCCAATTCAAATTTGCCAATGTTTAACATCTTGTATCTTGTGGTTGGTCAATATACATTTCCATGTTTTATTTATATAATACGGGCAGGGTATATTACAGAATTATACAACGAAATTCGGGTTGACATTGACATGATAAACAAAATTCACATATACCTACCTTAACTATTACGTATATAACTTTTGTGTGTAATCTACACGTGTATGTAGATTTATAAGATAAAAAACCCTGCCTTACAGCAGCTTGGGACCAGAAACGTTTAAAATTTAAAATATTAACATTGACCTTAATGTCCATGTTATGATTAAACTAATAACTTTCAAAGCTGTAAATCTTTGTAAAATTAATAATGAGCTTATTTTAATTCTAAGGGGTCTACAAGACCGTAACTTGGCTTTACAGAGCGTTCCATGAAATGAGAGTAAATATGATTTAGAATAAGAATTGAGGGAACCACCATAAGGAAAAACTAAAACGACGACAGACGTGAAACCAAGTGAGAGACAGAGTATTCCGGTCAATGGAATAAATCCGAAATGATTATATAGGCGAATAAAAACATAATTAGAACTTGTTGGCAGCAGAATTAACACTGTTTGCAGCCAACTGAGGATCTCGGACATGCTTGCATTAAATTCTTGATTTAGAACTTGAAAGGAGCGGTAGACGCTGAGGGTCGCATCCGGGTCACGGAGCTGTGTCCGAATAATCTTGAATTTATGCCGCATATTGGCTTGCATTTTTATATCAGGAACTTTCCTATAATAGTTAATTCATGGTTGTGAATGAACCACCCTGTACATTGTGTATTAAGGCACGCATTCAAATAAAATTCAAAACATGTTTTTATACTTACTTTAATTGAGCTAACCACCAAGAAGTTTCGTACCAGTAGCTGAGCATGGTAATTACGTTGAAGGTAAATAAATGCCAGAGTATAGCTACTTGTATACACTCGTAGAAATAAAACCACAATTGAGTCCAAAACGTATCTTCAGGTTGATGGACTAACGAATAAACATATCGGCATTTCGTGGGTTCATAAAAGAACATTAGCCCAATCATCACGCTATCCGCATATTCGAAGAAATACAAATTGTTCAGAATTTTATGTAGACCAAACTTGGAAGCTTTAGCTGTTTCTCGTCGTTTCAGTAAATATCGCTCTGAAAGTGAAATTATAATTTTTTATTAAAATTAAGGCTATCAAAAATGGCAAATAAATATTTTGCCATATTGGATAAATTGAAAATTTTCTAAAATCCTAGCCAAAGAGGATTTTGCAAAATTGACAGACTGCCATTAAGAAAATCAATAGTTTTTACATATAAATCACTTAAGCGGTGAAGATAGATCTTGCACTGAGGACAAACACA
>JAQFYT010000375.1:0-26781 GCA_034694925.1 Ceratophysella denticulata
GACTCAATTATGGAACAAGAGAATATTAATCCACTTGACTACCCAGTTGAATTCTTAAATAGTCTCACTCCAAGCGGCACTCCTCCGCATGAGCTAATACTTAAAAAGGGATCCATCATAATGCTTCTGAGGAATTTCAATTCAATTCGGGGACTTTGCAACGGAACAAGGTTAATAGTAGAAGGAATGAATGAGAACTTCATTATTGCAAAGGTTCTCTCCGGCAAGGCCGAAGGAACAACGATATTTATACCACGGATAGATATAATCCCGACAGATAGCGACTTGCCATTTCAGTTGAAACGCAGGCAGTTTCCAATTATGCTGGCCTTTGTCATGACTATCAATAAGTCACAAGGACAATCGCTGGACTCAGTTGGAATCTATTTACCAGCTCCTGTGTTTTCACACGGTCAGTTATACGTAGCATTTTCCAGAGGAAGATCAAAGACTCGGATAAGAGTAAAGGTCTTTCAGAACCAAGGACAAGGTAAATTAATACCCGGGTCTGATCGAGTTTTCACCAAGAATATAGTTTACAAAGAAGTATTTGACTCCACCATGCGAACACAAAACTTGATAGACGATTTCGAGTTGATGGAAGAGTATGACGAACTAATGCTCTTACATCATTTCGACCAAATTATGACTGAATTAAATAATGCAATCCCAGTTGATGCACCAGCAAATGTATCACAGTGCATAATTCCCATTCCAGTAGCTTCTACTCCAAATATGCCAGAATCAAATCTTCAGATTCCATTATTGGCAGAAGCTGAAACTGACGAACTACATTCTCTCCATGGTATTGAATTTGAACCTGATCCCGACCATAATATGGATTGGTATTGTGGAGAAGGGAATGTCTTTGACATTCATGGTAACCTCATCTAAGTCCATCAGATGAGAAGGGTTTTGTTTTACTATAAAAGTTAACGAATTTTGTTGTACCAATTTAAACAAACATAAGGAGCGCGACGAGGGGCCCAGTTCACGTTCTGGCAGCTCTGTTTAAACCGGGAGCCCCTCACCGTTTTGATTTTATTAACTGTTTGGTTGCGTGACTAAGAAATAATTAGTCACGGGTGGTGGTGGGACAACCAACAAAAATCTAAAACAAACCATGACCCATTGAATAGTATTGTTAACATGGATGCAAATTTTCAGAATTATTGCTATCATTGAGAATCGCTAAACACCTCATCATGTATGAGTTTACAAATTAGTTAACTGATACCGGAAATTGCGATTAAATGCGTCAGTACTGACGCGTGGGCCGGCTAGTAGGTTATGTTATGATTACGAGCGTATGCGAAGCATTTAATGTGCAAGCGACGGCTTATGACTACATATTTAAATCAAATAAAACTTATTTATGCTCGAGTCAAGGCCTCAATTGTTTCACGATAAATCATTGATCAAGTCTCGCGTTCTATCACTTTGTCAGCTTGGAGTATCATTTTACTACAGGTGTTATATACCTACCTTAAGCTTACACACAATTAAGATGTTCGACGCGAAACTTTTGTTATACCTACACAAAAGGGAAATTAAAGCGGCAAATCACTGATTGTGTCCTTAAACAAATCAATGCTTTTAACGTTCGTATCTACTATAATGGTCTTACGCTTAAGTTACCTATGTATGTAAGTTAATGTATGTTTCATGTACAATAAGTTCTTCTGTGGAAGCCTGAACAAATGGTCGTATATAGAGTAAATTCACTAGTTCACTAGTTTTGCATTTCAATTCGCCGCCTAATATGCACAATGAAGTCGAAAACTATATTCTAAGTTGTATCCAGTTAATTATGCCATGGTAAGGTGGCTTTTAAATATGATCTGCAAGAAGATCCGGTTAGGGTTGCTTGTGCATGATACCTATGTATAATACAACATTAAGCTTTATTTAGTTTGTCCGTTCCGTATCCAACCCGGATAATGGGCACAACATTTGGTCACCTATGTTTTCGATGCCATGTTGTTTTAGCTTTGTTTTCTAAACTCTATTTCTGTGCATTTCTTTTTTAATACTAATAAGCTTTCTGTGCAAACATGAATTGTCGTATATGAAACCAAATACATTATTCACCAGCAAACGCAGGAGCGTAAATATTTCTTCCTTTCACGATAGAGCAAACCACATACTTACTTATAATTAGGAATTACGATTTGCAAAGTATCACATACACTCTACCATTATTAGCAATATATACACTCTCGGAATGCCAACTACCACATGAGAATAAATATTTAAGTAGGCAGCTCCAAACCAGGCATTTAAATGAAACCGTGGTCGTGTTTGAGTATTCACAGCGTCATTCGCGATAAGTTAATGAGTTTTATTGTTAGGGAAATTTAAGACCACCTCCTCGTGAAACTCTGCTGATGTCTCCAATTCATAATTGAGGTGACTGTCAAGGTTGAGCCCTAATTGCTCCTACCATTTATACCTCGGCTAAGCTTCCATGCTTGAGCAACTTGAGACCGTCTCCACCATAGGTACTACATACCAGAGTAATAGTTCATGTGAATATTCCTCATGTCATTATACCATTGTGTGCATTCCCAAGACAATTCTCACGGAGCTACCAAATTACGATATTCCACCATATCAATGTGAATCTGAATCTGAACCTACACTGTACTGAATTGAAAGTGTCAAAAATTTCAATTTCAATTTTCAAAGACATTTGAAATTTTCAGACGAGTGAGTTTACAAACATAAAAAAGTGAATTTGAATCTGTCTTACTTAAGGTATGCCTTTTGGTTTTATGATATGTTTATAGTGTATGCTACGTATTTGACAACATTCGGCATACGGTTTCGTACAGTGTATTCGTTAGGTGTATGTATTGCAGGGACACCTTTGGTTCATTGATGGATAGTTTAACCGCCTTGTGGAAACAGTGGCCCAAGTTTTGTCCAATAGCTGCAATACACTCAAATATTCAAATCAATTTTGGCGCCAAAGCAGCACCTTAAGGAAACATCGAACGGAAGTGAAATTAAACTTAATTTCTATTTTGAAACTTAACCAAGTATTTTTTATCAAAGAATAATGTACTCGGCCTGTGTGAATAGAACGGAAAGGTGGTGCTCTTAGGTTTGTTTTATAATTTCCTATTTAACGTTTAGTAGGGACCGTAGGGCGTTGTTTGTTTCCCTATTCAAGATTGAATTACTGACGATAGTTATTTTCGTGTAATTTGAGATTGGGAACAAATGAAAAGGAGTAAGTCAGACTACAGAATTGTGATTTATGAATACAATTACATACCAGTAAGTTAAGTATTAGGAGTTCTCGAGAGGAGTTTTAGTCGGAATAATTGTTATTGTTATCGTGGATTCAATTAACCTACAATAGCATGTGGAGTTCTTCTTTTGTGATGATTTGGAGCCGCGGAGGGTTGTAGACAAACAAAAAAAAAATTAACAAACAGACGCCTTCACTTTCCATATACAACAGTCAGTCAAGTCAAATCAAGAGACATAAGTAGAAGTCAGGTGGATCACAGCAGTAAAATAAGGTGTCGTTGTTGAGCCAAGACGAGTTTAAGTTTTTAACAAAACTGATCTCGAGCCAAAGACGCACAAATACAGTCAGGATTCTGATTTTGGAATTGTAAACATACGCAAAAGCAACAATTTTTGAATTTGAGTTGTCTTTATTTGGTGTGGAAATTGAAATTCGTTTTAATTTATAGAGATGTCAAACTGTGTTAAATTTTTTGTTTGGGTTAAGTCGATGTTCTACTTCGATAAATGCTCGTAAAATGCGTAATTTACCGAAAACCCACTATTAGCAAAAACGTTGAACTAAACAATATTGTATAAGGGCAGGTTAGGGAAACGCAAACTCGTCTTTTGGATAACGCTTTCCAGATTGAATTTAAAGTTAATTGTGTGGAAAACTGCCAAAACCATGTTTCGCTTAGGTGTCGCTTAGTAACTCTAAACTCAGCCTAAACTAACGGCAGTGATACATTTATAGTGCAGTTTTATATGAGCTCTGGCTTTGATACATGTATAAATCTAGCGGCTAAAGTCCGACTATCTATTGAGTGTAAAATTTGGCCGCTTTGTCGAACATGGGATTAATTGATCGAATTAATTGACTCGTTGTGGTTTAAATGTTGTAATTGTAAAGCTAATCTAGCCTAGTCTGGTGATACAGTTTACAACTTGCATTGCGAGTATCTAGTCGCTAATATGGTGACTATTTGAACTAAATTAAAAAAATTAATTGAATACATTAGTTTACTTCAAAGGGAAATTAAAAAAACCTGACCATGGTAATGGTAGAGAATCGCCTATTGCCCTTATTATTAAAAGAGCCACCAAAATGCTGAAACTTGCCGCCAAATTTTTTGACAAGTCTATGTTTCGGTAATTCTAATTTCTGCACGAATTTGATCAGGTCAGGTTGGGTTAGGTTAGGCCAGGCCTCAGTGTTTTTAAGTCTATTTTCGCCCAAAATTGTGCAAATTAGAAGTCGGAACACTTTTGTCGGTAAGTTTTAGTATTTGTGCCGTCGCCATTAAATGGCACACATTACGCACATAACCCTGGCTGCAAAATGAATTTGGAAAACAGGAAATCTGATTTTGCGATCAAATTTAAGGTAATATTTCTAACACAGTCTTTATTTCAGTTTTCAGAGTACTCCAAACGAAATTATCATATATAACATATTCGAGCATTCATCACCGCTACCGCTTATAATTTACAGCAAAATCTTCGACACAGCCACGCTCCGAATCCGCTCTAACAAGGCCTAGTATTTAATATGAAATATTAATAAACCTGTGTATCCCACCTGTAACACAAATTACAGATAATGCTTCAAATGGGCTCTGTAATGAGAATGCCAGGACATGTCTCCTCGACGTTGAGGAGCCCATTGTTAAGTTCTGAAAGCCAAACTACCAAGAGTGATTAAGGCCTTGTGCAGTTTACTTTACAAGTGAATAGTGTGCGGAGTGAAATGCAAAAATACTAATACCTAATACACAAGACAACATCACAGTTAGGAGGTTGCCTTAGCTGAGTCTATTCGTTCCTCCATGTAACACGTAACACCTACATACATATGCATTGTGCACCTACACGGGACCATGCACGGGCAGAATACAATGCAAATGTTTGATACATTGATATGATAAGAGATTATCAAATACTACTTCATACAGCAATTCTATTTACTCTCACACTCTTGGGACTTTGACTCATTCCAACACATAACACAGAAGCATTCCCAGTCTGAATTCAACAGTCAACGCCTATTCAACTGTGAAGCAATAAGCTAATAGCCTGCAATTTGGTGATTGTTGTTCTAACCTTAAAATCTAACAATAAATTGTACTATCAAATGTGTTAAATGTGTTAACTTTTTCGTTGTGTTTTTTGCCCTGTGTGAATCTGTGTAGTAATTCAAATTATAATTTTACTAGAATTTGACAAAATGTCGCTTGTCGTATTACGAAGTTGGGGTGAAGGACATCCACCAAAAATCCGTGCAATTGCTCCACCGGATTCGGATGAAAAAGATGAAGTGGTTGTGCCGGATCATCATGGACGTTTCGTGACGGAAGAAGCACATAAGGCCCCTGTGGCTCCGCTTCCGCCAAAACGCCAAGTTGTGCTTCGAAGTTCGTCTACGGGTGTTTCTTCCGCATCTTCCCCATCGCCCTCACCGCCGGCACAAGGGACAAAAACTTCGTTTACCTCACCGGTGTTTAAGTTCTGGAAACGTGGTGCGACTGGAGCTTCCGGTTCGGTCACGGATTTAAGACGACCGGAAACTTTAAATCTCAGTAGAGGTAAGCGTAGCACGAAATATAAAAAATTTACTTGATTTGATCGACGTTGAACAAAAAGTATGCGCTTAATTAGCGTTTCATCTCGGAACGATTTTTTCTGGGAGTTTTAACGTTTGAATAAACTTGGAATATGCTGACAAACGGATGCATGAACGGCATATGCATATGACGGCACAGATATGAGTCTCTTCTGACATAAACATATATAGACTGGAGAAGCCTTTAAATTTGCCACACCCGAAGCAATTCTACTTAGATGTTTTTTGTCCTGAAATAGACCAAGAATCATTCTATAATTCAAAATATTTACATTAATTTTCAGAATCATCCGTGCAATCAATGCAATCAGTTGGAACAACAGATTCACCGCCGCCATCTCCAACACCCGGGAGTCGTTACCGAAATTTAGGCCATGAAATCGCTGCAACAATTCCAAGACGACAGCTTATTCAAGACACTTGGATTAAAGATACTAATCAATTTCAAAAGTAAGTTTAAGTAGAATAGAGTATCTAATTTTAAGGCATTTGTTAGTTAACAAACGATAATGTTTAAATCTTTCAAGCCTTGCAAATACAGTATGTTAACTTAGCACGTGAACGATATAGCGAGCCAATACCTTAGCAAGCTAATATTCAGGAAACGTCAACTGTTAAGTTTAGTCACCATTGAATTTTGAATGGAATGCCTAGAATTATCAGTATTGTTTTCCGGTTCCAATTGAATGTAAATGCAATCATTATACTACCGATAAGGTTTTTTTTATCGTACACGCTCTTATCATTACTCCACACACTTGAATATTGAATTGAATTTTAATGCGAAGCGTTGAACGACTGTTTAAGCGAAAGAACAAATAGTCATATATCTGAGCTATTATGCTTAAGTACCATGTACCGTGTTTTAATGGCTGCAATAAACTTGGAGCTTGGAGAAATGACGCGTAAGACGGGAAGCGATATGAAAATTACAGTTTTCAATCAAAAAATGTTCTCACATATTAAGCGTTATGATTTTACGTATTTTATGCATGAATTTGCTCTGGCATTTGGCGTATATCATTCATATGAATTCAAGGCAAATGCATACCTATCTCACAACTGAAAATACCCAAGAAAATATTTGTTGCTTGTTGCGGTTTCGTACGTGTTGTATGTTTCGTTTTGGACAATAGTGAGTATGACAATAGCATACACCTTAGTCTTTTAATTTTGGGAGAAATCGTATGTAGCATGTAGCGTATGAGTAATGGTTTTTGACATGTGGTTTTGTACAAATGTAACATAACGAGTAGAACGAAATGAATTGCGAGAGATTTGAGGTGGGAAATGATAGGATTTTTTTAACTTGTGTTCCTTGTGTACTTAAGATATTTCTTCTTTTTGCTATTTGCTATTGTTGCAATGACAAACAGATTACTTTTATTTCATATGTTCAATGTACAGTATAGTTTCATGTTCGGATTTGTTTCCTTTAATCATGGCATTTGGGGGAGAAGGTCAAAGGACTTTGCGTCTTACGTCCTCCTCGGACGTGCTCCTATTTACTTACTTATGTGTTATATGTATTGTCTGCTAATGATTAATGAGCTTCCACTTCAATGTGTAACAGTGAGAAAAGTAGACTGACAATGACAATTTACTTCAAAGCTGGTTTTTTCTGTACCCATGTAGTTGATTTTTGAGAAAAGCGGCATAGGGCTAAAAGCTTATGGTTTTCGCAAAAATCTGCTAATTCTCATGTTGATTATGAATTATGATATGACCTATACACGCAATGCTAATACCTTGATCTCGGACATTCTGTAATGGGTAACACTTACGAATTTACAACCAACGCAAAGTGCAATGGCTAAGATCAAGTCAATAGTTTTAAGATTATAATATAATCACTTTTCTGAAGAGTTCGTTAAAATTTCTGCCTGTGTATCAACATGATAAATTTTCAATACTTTGACCTTGTACTAGTAAATATATTAAACTTGATTTTGAGCGATTTCGTTCCTTGATTTATTTTGCATATTTTTGGTTTTAACTTAGAATATTCAAAATTATATGATATTCATATTCAAGTCGATTTCATTGACAGATTTTGCTCGATTTTTTGAACGGTTTTGGGGCGATTGTTTTGAACTTAAGAAGTTTTGCCGCATTGGCATAAGCTCCCCAATATAACCTTCTGTTGTCGAAGATGTTTTTATATAATTTCATATAATTTGCCATGTTCTTCGATAGATTCTATTATTCTGTACCCTATTCTGAACACACGCAATACTCTAATGTATTCTGAAACATTAAATTTCCATTTAATTCAATATTTTTAAAGTTAGAAACTATAGGTACCTAAATATAGACCAGGCTAAAGATATTCTACATTTCATTGTCAGTAGCTCCATCAATTTAAATTTGAATTCGTATGATGCTTTTGAGCTGCGATCTGCGATTAACAGTTACGAAAGTAATAAACAAACATTGTAAGAGTTTTGAATTACGTATACAAAATACCTACAAATTAGGCTTTAGGCCCAAATGTTAAATTCCTTGAAGCCAAAATAGAGTTACAGAAGTCCGATCATGCCATCACACTTGCACGTGCCAAACATACTGATAATGCTCGGAGGGTGCAGGCGGAATACTAGCCCATATTTCGAAAGGAACAAATCGGCTAATGATTAATGATTGGGCCATTCAGATCAAGAACAATGGACTTAGATTTGGTAGAGAGGGAAAGTTGAAGTTGTCTTGTCAGGTGGCTTGGCTTTGTAGTAAGGTGTGTACTCAGAACATCTTCACTAATCCCGTTAGTACTCATCTCCCATGTCCACACCTTAACTAAACTAAACACTCACTTAAATACTTAAGGCTAATCTCAGGTTCTGGATTTTGGTGTGTCGAAGTAGTGTTAACGTTCGCTCATGGACAAAACATTGTTCAGAGGTAATGATGACTAATGACGCTACGCTTCGTAACATACAATCTGAAGATCGACGAATGATATTTCTTATAATAGCTCACAAGCTTTTTAATTGACGAGCAACACCATTTTAGATTAGTCAGTCGAAATCACACAAAAAATGAATTACAGAGTTAATCAATTTGAGTAAATGTTTTTCCTACCTTACATATAGATTAATTCATGCAAACTCAAGGATTTCCCGTTCACGTGTCATTTTTTCTAACATAACCGGAGATGAATATAACAACTTAATGCTAGACTTAGACTAGGCTGGATCGCATATGACACGTGTACCTGATTTCCATCAATTGACATTGTTATTAGCATCCCAACGATATATCGTAAACCTAATCTAATCGCCAGTTACGAATTTTGAAGCATTACCTTAGGCCATACTTATGTAAATCCCTGACGTGCGATCGAATACCGCCAAAAATCAAGACAAGAGAATAGCCTTAAGCCAAGAGATGCTCCATGGTGGAAAGTAAGTGTCGCCAAGACGCCCAAATTAAAGCCTCTCCTCACGCCCGCCCTGTGCTCTTAATGATGATGGGACTGAGTCGTAATGAAGAATTATGATAACAAATGGAGTAAATGAGCATGGGCACCGTGATTACAGTGATTATGATTATACGGAATGACTTGGACTTTAAGTTGCACTTTAGGCTAGAGCAGTGACCAAGATAAAAGAGAAGCTAAAGTTATATGAATTTACGTAATTCGCACCCTCTTCACAAGACTTACGAAGCGAAGCATCACCCCGTAAAGTATGTAATACAATTGAAGTCTTGTGGATTCTGAGCTGTGAAATATATGGTTAGTTCAGGAAGCAGGCATCAGGGTCGTACTTACTTTGTCCAAATCTTAAGTCTGCTTTTTATCGATCTGGCCCATCAAATGACCCGAGGTTTATATGCTTTCATTTTCCTTCTTTTACCGCTCAAGGCCCAAATTATTTTCTCTTCCGAGAAAGGTAACGAGATTTTTGCGATATTAACTCCTAAATTACAGAAAATAGAGCTTACCTCAATAAAAACCATCCCTTTTATGTTAATACTTATATGTATCTCTCAATAGTGAATTGAACTGACTTATTAACTGGTTAACTACCGTATTGCCTTCAATAAAACCTACAAAACCTAAAAATAGACCGCACCATCATGTATTGTATTTATTATTTTTATTTATTCGCATTTATCAGACGTACAATATTTAGGTTTTTTGAATAATTGCACGGTAAATATCCATAAATGGGATCTACAATAGGTACCAATGCTTTAAAAAGGTCATTAAAGACAAATACTGTATCATTTCGCTTTCTAACGAATCCGGACACCACCGGTAATTTGAACACTTCCGGTGGATATTCAAAAACTGTTACACTGATGCGTCGTACAAAAGTTACATTGAGTTCAGAACAAGTCAAGAGGTTGTAAAAGTATCACTAGTTAAATATTTCATATTTAAGTCAGTCTTGGTTGCGTCGATAGTCGAGACAAACAATTGTTTGCTTTTAGAATTGTAGTACCACAGCGACTGTAGTAATCCAGCAGTAATTGAAATAATAGGTTACTAAATCTAGAAATACAGACACACGCTAAAAGCGACATAACCGTTTAACTTGAGATTTTGATAAGTTTTTCGGCTATGATTTACTTGTTCCGGTCCTGTTCAAGACATGATTATTATTAAAATAGGAAGAAGGGTTGTTGGAGGCGTTAATATTGAATTAGGGAGGGCGTATGGGAAAATGAATAATTGTAACAATGGGACCCTTCTCCTTCCAACAACCCCTATATTCACCGTCTTGTGCTTCGTCTGCTTCGTCTTCTTCACCCTTTCTAATAATAATACTTCTTTTCATCTCGACATTTCATAATTCCAATTCTATTTCTGTGCAGGAAGAAGTCTCTGTCTCAGTCCACGCCAGCCCTCAACACTCTCTTCACCACCAACGCTGCCTTATCCCCAGACGACGACGTGTCTTCATCCGACGCTGACAATTCCGCCCAAAGCCCAGTAGCCTCAGCCGAAGAGCAGCCCATCAAAACCCGCCCCATCCGCCCACGAACCCAAAGACCCGTCAGCTACATTGACAGCATTTTTAGTGCGGACGGTGAACCAAAATTTGGAGATCGCCCTGCTTCCGTTGTTCAAGTTTTTAAAAAAGGAAAAGAGGCTAATTCAGAAAATTCAACAAATAATTTGAAAAAAGTGTCGTTTGACCTTAAACTTAGTCCAGAAATTGAGTCAGTTCAATTTCAGGAATTGCAAACACTGCCGGCGACAGTTAACATCCCTAAACCTGTATTAATTCCCGAATCAGTTAAACCGGAAATAGTTGCTGCAGTTGAATCTGTTACCGAGCCTGAACCAGAATCAGATCCAGATAAAAGCTTCCCAGTGCATAAAGCGGTCCATGAGCCAGTCGACGTCAAAAAAGTAACAGTCGACGCAGAACTTGAAAGCGGTAGCGTTTCGAGTGAGAACGAGAGCGATGGTGTTGATGCCGAATTAGAAGCTTTAAGAATTGACAATAATTCAACTAGCCCGAGACCAACTGTAGACTTAGCTGATCCCGTTAACGAAATGTCCGGGAATCGAAGGAGCAATTCGCGGGCAACGCCTGACACAACCGACGAGGATATGTTGATGGAATATCCCAAACGTCCAGTTCGGCATCACGGAAGTAATAACAAGAACGGTAATCTACTATTGTCATTTTTACAAATATATCTACAAATACTGCAGGGTATCCGAATTAACATAGCAATCCCAAACATACATTATTTACAAGTAAACACATAAAACTACATATAACATATAAGTAGGTATTTGTATACAGTTTTATGCAATATGGCTGAACGCTGAAAGCAAAACGCAAAACCCAGTTCAGCTCAAGCCACGAAAAGATCTTAACCCAATTGCCAATCAAATATTTGCATATGAAAAACCACTGATTTAACTACGCAAGATAAGATTTGCGTTCCCACGTCAAAACCTCAAAAATATTTGTGTACAGTAAAGCTTAGGTAAATGTCATAGTCCATTACGTAGAGACTGTAAGACTGAAATCATGAATTTTTGAGTGTCTCTTTCTGGCTGTCCTAGTTCTCATCTCCCAAAAAACCTTAATTTCATTTTAATCTCGTTGCAGCTTTGTTCCTATCTTCTCTCATGCATGCACTATTGTACTATACACAAGGAAGAAGAGAAGGCGTATTATTTTTTATGTGAACTTAATGCCTTGAAGTCTTGACTTTTCTCTTCAAAAGGAGTCTGAAGCTTACTTTACGTAGTAATATGGCAAAAAAGCTATGAATATTATTATGGGCATTATGAACCCAGCAACTGTGATCAAGATAAAGCTCATTTGAGTATCTACATGAGACTCCACGCTAGGGATTCCTAAAAAGCAGCCAGGTTTATTACCGGAAAGGATTTCAAGTTGAATGTTTTGAATTTGAATGCCACACCTGAAAATACTTTATTGTCATTCTAAAAAGTCGAATTGTAAATGTCAAACGAGACTTGGATGAATTGAACATTAAATGAGATTCTAGGGCATTTGGGGCACAGTAATTGGGCCTGAACTAACTTATTCGGTTGATTTGTGTATTTGTATATGAATTTGTGCCAATCAACTGAATGCGTCTATCTAATAAATGTAACAGCACTGTTATTAGTGGTGGTGGTTGAAACGGGTAGTATTGTTAAAGTGCTGTATGTAGGTAGCTGAGGTTACACGCTTATAGTGTGTTTAATCGTTGGAATAAGTTCCAAATGGCCATTATTGGGTAGACTCCAAAGTAGATACCAGTAAACCCAGCCTTGAAATACGCAAGCACGTGTGGTATTGCAAGTTTATTACGATTGAACGTCAAGATATGCTTGAATAACAGGTCAATATTTTAAAACGCGTGAATATCCGCGACGGAAATCACCTCGAATAATAAATTACCATCCATTTTAGACTTGGTATTTTAAGTTTCAGACGGTCATTAATATTAATATTCCTTAATAGGACAGCAGGACTTCCGAATATGACACATCAGGCGTAATAGTCACAGACCCGTGATTCCGCTAGGCGGCTACTTATGCATGATGAATACATTCCATTAACTTAATTCTAAACTGTTTTAATTAACTGTACAATGCAGGATCCGCCTGGGCCACGGTTCCTGTCCAGTGCGTCAACCGGCACGTGATTCTCCCGTACGAACCCGCTCGTAACAACATGATGGAGATGGATAAGCAGGGTGAACGACGGAAGTTGTTTTGTGACGAGCTTTTGGCGGATGTGGTGATTGAGGTGCCGGTCCAGAGCCGTGTCCCACCTTCGATCCCACCCCCACCCCCCGCCAATCACGACGGAATCATTTTCTTCGATGAGGAGGAAGAAGATGAGCTCGGCACGTCCGAAACGGAGAGTACGGGACTTTCGGAACGTGAAAATAGCTTTGAATACATTTCTGTATTCCAAAATGTCAAGGTATGAATAGGAAATTGATATGTAAAAGTATCCGAATGATGAACCAAATAATAGTATCCAGCTTCGATGAAATACTAAATCTACATGTAATAATCAAATCCAAGTCTTGAACTTGAACCAGGATTGCAGAGTTTTTAAACTGTACGATCAGAGAGGTCTACAGGGATGAAATTGTTAAAATACCTTACCAGATAAGGCCTATTTTCAGGGATTTTGGGCCACAAAATAAGGCTTCCCATAAGAATACAGCCAAAATTTTAAGGCAAAATCACACAAAGTCATATAGCGCACAACATAGCTGGGTTCGTACTAATATAGCGCTCGTACAAAAAAAAGTTTGCTAGCTTATGGTAAATAATTTTTGAAAGTTTGTCAGATGATTTATATAGAAATTTTTTTTGGGTCGCCATATTTGAATTTTTTAAATTACCAAAATCTCTTCAAAATCCACTTTTCTGAGGTTGTATCGTTGTTAGTTATTGCCTAGAGTGAGTTTAAGCAAAAAAAAAAAGAACAGATCAATTTTATTTTATCCCAGTGGCCCAAAACCCCTGAAAGCAAGGTTTACGGTAAGGTCCTTCGCAGAGCATTAACAAAGAATGCGAATAGCATATTCAAACTCTGTTTCTTTGAAAGCAAAATCAGTGCGTAAATGAAAAACTTCTCAGGCATTTTTGATAAATATGCAATTATATTCTAATGTATTCCCACAATATATTAAATATCAAAAATCAATAAATTCAAGTCATGGTTAGCCGCACCTTACCCATAATTTATAAGCATTAAACGTTCTGGTCGCAAGCGGCTGTCAGATAGGGTATTTAAGGAACTTGAAATGATGTTATATGCACTACTTACAAAAATATGTGATTTTCGCCAAAGACTAATTAAACCAATATAATTAATGTACAGGTTAGTTCTGATACGGAGACAATGGACTCTCGAATGAAATGCATGCCGCTGGAACCATCTAAACGCTTAATTGGATTAGACCTTGGAAGCTTAAATAGTCGGCATAGCTCCTGGATTCCACCTGACGAAGATGAAGATACTGAAGATACGAGTATTGTAATAGGCGGTATGTTTATAATGTCCACTACAAACACCTAAGTGGACCATAATTGTAGGGTAAAATGTTAATAAATTCTTAATTACATTCTATGCACGTCATAAGACACTGTTCGGACACTTGTGACCGCGGATGGACGAAGTCACGGCCAAGCCGCCATTTCCCATTCAATTGGAACCAAGTCTAAGTTAATTTATAAATGGAAGGCTCGTCAATCGTATACTTATGATTCGTATGACGAAGATGAGTTTAGCACAACCCTAGAAACACTGCTAAGGCATTACAACGAATTATTACAATGTAAGTTAACGCGATAACAACATGCAAGATGTGATCAAAGGAATTACCACCCGATATATATGATGGATGGTTATAATGAATCGCATTGCATGTGTAAAGAGTTTTAGATTATAAATTTTACGTACATAAAATAACATTTGTATATGTTGCCATATAATTTTGAGATTTTGAGTTAATTCTGCAGGATTTCTGCTATGTATTTACAACATGCATAAATTTTGGTATTCATTGTAACTGGGTATCAATTGGGTGTGAATGAATTCAATTAAACTAATATTAAAATTTGAATATCGATCGATATTCAAATCGGCTTTGATAATCTGTTCATAGTTTGGTGATTGCATGACGCGAAATCATTGAACATTTCACAAACCGAATTACTCAAAAACATACTAATTTTAATTACGTCAAACAGGTAGCCCGAATGTTAAATCAAATCCAGGAGTCCAATGGAACCTCAGCATTCACTCTGGGATGGATAAGAAACTTGTTCGTGAGGCTGCATTAAATGTACGTAAAAATAGTCACCATAACTTATTACAGGCATATGACTTCCTGGCTGATTCTTATGAAACATGTCCAAGAATAAATTAAATCTTAGAATTACATTCAATTTTCATAACGTGTTTAGAGCGGATTGGTGAAATCCAGAGATGAGCTACGTCTCGTGAATGAATCAACTGCAGCTTCAGTCATGGCTTACGAATTTCTTCAAAGGAGTAACATAATCAAATGGGGTATTGTATTTACCTATTACTATAGGACAAAAATTGGCACGATTGTTATGGGCGAACCCGTGATAGCGTACGGTTTTCTGAAACTAACTTTGTGATTATAATATGCATATAATACTTGGCTATAAACAATGTATGCGATCACCGTTTTTCTCCAGCAACAGTACCGAGTATATGCCGAATCCTAAAATCTGGCGTATGAGTCTATAACATTATTTTATCCACAGGGAAAACATTTCTGAGCGTGAACATTGGCTCAACTTTCATTCACACGTCGGGCTATGAGCTTAGAAATAGTAAATTGGCTGTAATCGAATCCAGTGATAGTCAAACCTATGATTGTAAGTTTAGTCACATGCATTGCAGAATTACGTGTGAATTTCATTGTTTTATTTTTAGACTTTAACTTTTTTGTACGTTTTAGCTCCAGACTCAAGTTTCATTGAACTGCTCACACGGGTCTTTAGTCATGAATTTATAATTCAGTATGAGTCACGCTTCCGACCGGCTTGGATTCAAATGCTGTTAAACTTTGATGAAATGAAGGAAATATATTTTAGGAACCCATCCGATTCGAATTATTTATTCGTTCCAGTGAGCTTCTACACGGAATTTCAGAGAGTTACAGGAATTTATGTACGATCGATTACACTACATATGTGAATTATTTATTACTGTATCATAGCACTGTTTTAACAAATTGCTAATAAAGGCATTGAATGTTCCAATGCAGATGTCCGAATGTGTTGAAGACAATCGAGATGAAGGAATTAGATGGGATAATAACGGAGCAATAGGGTTTAGCTCGGATTTGCTGGATGAATGGATGGTGCCTGCCGTGAGCTTAATTCGAACCCGGTTAAAGGTCAAAGGTTATGATAGTGTTGTGCTTAGCGGCGGCGGCGCTAGTGCCTTTGTTCATCGCGAATTATCCAGGCTCCTCCCATCTCTCAACGTGTATCTCATACCGGTAAGCATCTTATTGTTTAGCTATAATTTGACATCAAATGGCAGTATTTGCACGTTTTTTTTATTGGTAACTATCCCTATGATTTTAGAACACCGAGCGAGCTGTAGTGGAAGGTCTAGTCAGGATGGACCGAGCACGAATTACCTTTCAGTCACCGTTTAGTATTGGCGTCGGGGTCATGACGCCGTTCGACGAGGATCTTCATCCAAAGGAAAAGTGCGTGACGCGTCAGGGCAAGAAATGGTGCTCAGACGTTTGGGATTGTCTAATTCGGAAAGGTGAATGGATGACTATTGGTCAGACAGTCCTGCGCAGATCTTATGTAGGAGCACAACCTGGTCAAAATGTGCTCGTTTTACCAATTTTTAAATCCGAACTGGAAGAACCTAAGGTAATTTTGTAAAAAAAAAACTTTCCCCAATTGTCCTGCTAACAGAATAATTTTCTATTTGTATTTTAGCTCGTTACTTCGCCTAGAGTGGAAAAATGTTGCGAACTGCGCTTTGAAATTAACAAAGAGTCAGCGTGGCGAGAAGTGAGCCTCGTCATCAAGTGCTACGAGAGTGAACTGAGTATTGTGGCCAGTGGTAACGGCGGAGAGGTCAACCATGTCGCCATTGACTTTTAAATGTTCTTGATTTCCGGTTTCCGGAGTTATTTAACAAACATTTGTGAGATATTCCGGTTTTTGGTTTTATTTTACGTTGTTATCCTTAATCGATACATCTGATGCGGAATTTTGCAACTGGAAATAATTGCAAATACGTGAAATTGAATTAGCTGAAGTAAATTGTGAAATCAACATGATAAAGGATTCATGAAGTACATAATTTGATTAATTACAGCAAATACAACCTCCATAATTTACTAAACGTTATTTTTAATAACAACGATTACTCAAAATTGTTTATCCATAAGTTCAAAGCAAGCTGACGAAAACGAGGTTTTAAGAAGATAACACTTGTTACAGCTGCATAGTATGAGAATGAGTGCAATATAAACAGCAGGTGGGTCTTTTAAAGTATCATCGACAATCACAGCCTGTATATTTACTATGACTATATATTTAGATCATACATTATTTTGATTAAAGAAGGCAGCCTAAACCGTGACGACAATGGAATTAGGTACTGTATTCTGAATCTGCACGAAATGCAATACGTACGGGCACGAGACTCTTCTACATCGTCGTTTTGTTTGGTACTACTGATTTATTGTGCACATAGTGGTCTCTGTTTTTTAGCGGTAAGACTATTAAGTGAAGTGTCGGGAAATACTTTACGGTTTTCTTCTCTGTAAGTTGCTTTAAATCGTATTTCAACATGCGAGAAGGCAGAATTTACTGCTACCTACAGAGGTATAACTTCCAAAACTAGAATTTCGGAACGTCAGTCAGAATATTTTAAGGGCTTAGCACTTAGGAGAAGCGTCTCCGCTCTACATGTTATAACTGGAAAATTCCAAACACAGCCGGGGGAGTTTGTTCACGGATGAATTTAAAATCGACTGAGCTGTAGAATCTATTTCCTTGGACAAAGAATACTTTACTACAAGTTTCCAAATTAACCCTCAAAACCAGTATGAATGAAGAATCTACGACTGTTAGACTAACCGGGACAATTCATAGCGGCGACGGTTCTTAACCTACCAAATTTAGAACAGGGACTATTCATTGCGAATTCAAATCTTTGCGCGACAGCCATAATAGCAGACGAAAACCTTTTCAATAATATCAGTAAGGAAACAAGTAATGTGTGTCCAACTCGTCGGTATATTGATAGTGACCATCACATGTCAGATCAAACTAATATTTGTAATATCTGACTCAGTGATGTAGACTATAGCTAAAGACAAAAAATCCAAAAATCGGTCGAACAAGTCCTTCATGTCTAGGTGGTGAAAAAACATGACCCCAATGTGTTAGCCGACAAATACTTCAAATACAAGCTTTAAAAATACTTCCATTTTACCAGTATATTGGTACTGGGAGATTAAATATTTTATTTATTAAACTTATTTAAACACTAGAAGATTAGCGTGGACTTCACAGTCCAGTAAAGAATTAATCCAATAGTTCTGAGTACAGTGAACCGCTGCAGAAAGAAGAGAGACCCAAATCGAATTTGTAGTGGGCGACAACTTGCAACCTTCCGTTTACACAGAATTCCTTTGAATGACGCCGAACATGCTATGGAGTTTGAGTAGACTGAACTTCCAAGGGGGAAAATCCAAACTGCAATACATATAAAACACGAGGAAAGGCCCAGGGTTCCAAGAAATGGCACAATTCCGAATTGTGAATTCAAGCAAATCACGACATAGTTTCCGCTTAATGGAAGCAGAATGATCATCGCTTGGAGGCAAAGCATCATGTCCGACATTCCAGCATTAAATTCTTGATTTAAGATTTCTAAATAGCGATAAATTTGAAATGCAGTGTCAGGTTGACGTAGTTCATGGCTAGTTTTGGGCATAGTCTTTATATTGTTTTGTATTCCAGCCCTTGCACTGTAAAATCCGAATGATTTATCGCAATCAATTGCATGTAATAATGTAAAAAAAAACTTCTGTTTGGTTTGACAGTACTTTGCATACTTTAGATGCAGCAACCACGAGGCTGTGTCGTACCAGTAGGTGAGCATCAGAATCCCATTGTAGGAGAGCAAGTACCAGAGGATACAGTAGGTCAGACACTCGTAGATCCAAAATGGAGGCATTGTCCAGAATGACCCACCGATCGTCTGAAGGGCAAATGAGTAAATGTACCTGTTACTTGTCGGTTCGTATAGGAACAGGAGGGAGCCCAAGAGAACGTCCATGTACACAAGTATGAGATGATTTTCAAGGATTTGATCCAGCTTGGACTTTTTGTTTTCTTTGGTAGGTAGCGCATAGGCTCCTGAAACGATACTGATAATAACAATAGAGTTCGGCAAAAACGTAACAATGAAAGGGTTCCGAATTGAAATATGAGAATATATCGATATATTTTCAAAAGTATCATCTGACGCTGAAATGTTAACCAAATTCTATTAAAGATTTTAAACAAAAATCAACGATACACAGTTTTCCGTTCAGCTCGTTTTAGCAGCAATAAATTATTTGAATTTCGATTTTCTCGGAACCCGATAATTATTCCTAAAACAGATTCATGGAAATCACTTTAAACCGTTTTTAATGCATATTGCACAAACAGGTTTCTGCAAAACAGGAATTCATGGAAATCATTATAACGCCTTAACCTTGCGTTCTGTACAGAATGTGATAATTAAAAATTCTGAAGATTCTTGCATTTCGAGGGAATGGGACATAGTCTCTACAAGATTAGGATACAGGAGTAAACTACCAAAGAATTCTTTGTGCCTTGAACGATAGGGTTGTATGCTTTAAAAATTATCAAAAAATGCAATTTCGGTGCAATTTCACTGCTACAGAGTCCCGCTTTTATGCTTTAAAAATACGGCATGCTTAGTTAGGGGATGGTTTTCGCCGATGACTTGTTTCTATTCCAGGGAACTTTCGCGGTTGCGTGTAATTTTTAACTTGATCATAGTGAATATTTATTCATCCTGAAGTGAAAAATACCCATAATAAAAGCTCGATATTAAAGATTTATGCTTACCTTTCAGGGAAGCGTTACATTTGAAGAAATGATTTACAAACAATGTTAGTTGATACCGCCGAGTTAAATTATTGTAGGCAGAAATACTTCCTAAACCATAAGCAACCTGCCACAGGAAATGAATCGAGTGCTCCGAAGGTGTTAATGGACAGAGTACTTGCGTAAGAGCCAAATAAATGGAGTGCAACCACAAACAGGAGTAAATTGCAAGAGTAATAAAAAATCTCCGGTCTTCAGTTACTCGCATAGTCAATGACTCCGAATTCCAATCACAGGGAATAATTTTTATAAGGCAAATGTGTTCCAGGAGTTTGACAATTGCTTGATAACTTCGTTTTGACAACATGTATATATTGGTCCCGCTGGTAGCTATGTAGTAGATGATGTAGTGGTTTAGCGTAGTTCAGTGGTATGTTTCGACTTTCGTTGGTTGAATTCAGATTTAAAAATTCTATTGACTTAAGCGTCGCTCTAAAAGTTAACTATCATATCTCTACCAGCGCATAATTTACACTATTTGAAGCTGCAATCCACTGAGCTATTCATGAATTTCGTGCTGAAGGGCTTTCATGGTCGGTTTAACAATCATTATTGTACCCAATCCAATATAGCATTTTTGAATACACAACAGGCGGCAGGGAATAGCTATTTTTTAGCCAGTTTACGACCTCAAAATCTGAAATTCTTCCGTCAGTCAAAGTATATACCCATACAGTATTACCATTTGTCATTAGGTTATAGCATAATTGGCTAGAATTTTTGGAAAAGTACCTACGTGCTTACTAAATTTCTAAACATAGGGTTTAACATGCTGATGCAATCGGCCTAAACTTTCCAAGTCAAAGATATTTACATAACCGTTCGAGCTTTATAGTTTAACAGTTTGAACCAACAGGTACCTATATTTGATGCCATTTTCCAATTCGATCAGAAATGGGATGGTGTCCGCAGCCTGCCAGTCTGTCTGTCCATTCATTTGAATTAAATAAGTCATCAAAACTCACAGTTGTTGAAAATCCATCATTCAAGTAGCAGCAGCTCAGGCACTTTCTATTAACTCGGTTATTTAGTCAGTTTACGACCTACAATCTGTAATCATATTTTTTCGTGAGTCTAAGTAAATATGCATGTTGCATTATCATATATTATTAGGTTACGCCATGATGGGCAAGAATTTTGCGATAAACTTCTACACTGTAACTGCTAATTCCTATGTATTTATGTTGCAATAGATGATACAATCGCCCAAAAATTAATGTTTATACCGAGAGATATATTTGATGGAATGAAACAATTCGACTTGAAAGGTCTGTTGGAAGATTTTTGCAGCTATTGTGTGCCGATCTGAATGGGATTTACAAATTCAAAGTTAGATTGAATAGAATTGAAGAAAATAAAAAACTTTATTTAAAAAAATTACATTGATTGTTTTTACCTAAATTTTTTTTTTAAATTTCTGATACCCAGGTGAAAACGATTAAACACAAAACTTCAGGTTCGATTCAAAGGATATAACTGAAATTTTTGGTACACTAATCCGCTAATGGAGCAACCACATCGGCTATTGGCTTATTGCCAATATAAAGCAGGTTTTATGCACAAACTTCCTGAAACACTAGTTGAATTTATTCAACTCGGAAAATCGATCTGGTAGATCTTTTAGTTTACCTACCAACAATGACCAATGTAATCATAGGATTAACCAGTGCTTACTGTTACATTTTGCTATGTCGTATATACCCGCTGGATCTTTACCAAGCGTAAGATTAGGTTTTTTTAATTTTAACCGTCGTTTCGTCATCACATCTCATTCAAGTTTACAATCAAATGCATTTATTTATTTTTCGAACTGATCATATTACAATTTCAAGGAACGAAATAATCTTATGATAGCTGATTTCTTCATTAGAGAAGAGTAGGCAATCAGTTTCATAAAATTATATTACGGTGTTGTAATTCTGGGATACTGCCGGTTATCCGGTAGAATTTCGTGATCCGGATCGATGGCTACTTGAAGACTTGCGTAAATTCCAGTATCCAGACATCCTGTGTAATCCATAATAGTTTTATCTCCACCCTGATTCTTGTACAACCAATCCAGTTCATGTGGAATAGGTCGAGTCCATCTCTCGGAATATGGCTTTCTTCTGGACACGGCCAGCGTCAAAGATTGCGGGAAATAGAGTTGACCGACATGGCGGAGCGTCCCGTTCGTAATAGCTTCAAGGTGAATGTGAATAGCTCGACCGTCGTACCAACCGGGGTAAATGGTCTGAAAGGTCACGGAACCCTTGTGGTCTGTCACTTGGAGTCCACGACAGTAGGTTTTGTTTTTGTCTTCCACTATAAAGAAAATTTTGCAGTAATGGTATTATTGAAATATGATAACTTTGAATCAATTGTATAGGTTAAAATTAAACAGACCAATGTATTTATCGATTCTTTTCGAAATAAAACATGTCAAGCCCTAAACGGCTTTCGAATTTAAGGATTTAACAAATTTAGCTTTTCACGGTAAGTATGTATTTAGGTATATTTTAAGTCCAAAATATGTTTATTTCGTATAAAAATATGTATGCATTGAATTACTGAATCCGGAGTAGTCTCCTTCCACATTTGAATGCCAAATGTCCACAATGACATTCTGGAGAGGTTCACATGTGTTGTAGTGTCTTAAAACTAAATTAATCTCAAGAGGGACGCCAGTCAATTCTTCAGATATATTTCTGCGGAATATTGTCGGAGCGTGGTAAGGACCTTCCATGGTTTCCGGTGCTAGTCGACAAAGATTGCCGCAGCTTGTTGTTGTTGGCTTTGGGGTATCATGAGCAATTATTGCTTCAAACCCTGTTATTTAAATATAAACGAATTTAGATATCAGATTTCACGTGCCTACAAATAATTGTAGGCATGAATACTTGTAATTTCATCAAACTTACCCAACACAATGCCAGCAAATGATAACAGATTTATTAGCCTTCGTAAAGCCATTATTTTGCTCTCAGAAGAGGAATAAAACTGCACAAATAGTTCTTCTGAGCTAAGCTACTGGATTAGTTGAGGTACATATGGAATTATAAAGATTTTCGCGAAACTCTTTATTCCGTATTTCATATTATGAATTTAAATTAAACATCTGGATCCGCAAATATGGATTGAATTGTGAAGTTGTAGGCATTTTTACAATTGACACCATGGAAAAAAGCCAATTGGTTTATTAACTGCACTAATTAATAACTAGAATTTCAATTAATTGGTAGCACATCTCAGTGTGGATCTGGCATGAGCACATTGGTGAATTAATTCCAGATAATTACATGGTGCGCAGCTGTTTTATCCAGCAGCTGAGTAAAGTGCCAATTATTAACCTGAGTCAGGATCGGGAGTAATAACCGGACAATAAATATTCTATCCACAGCTACAATTAACAAATATAAATTCTATTTGGAACTAAACGTAAGCTTTGAATCCGGGTAGGCACCTGAGTCTATTGTAAAAGTTTGGTGAGCTAAATGGCCTGGCGCATGTTGAATTATAATAGAGCTGCAAAATAGCGAAATAAAGAAACCAAGGCAATAGCGCATAGAGCGGTGTACGGAGCCTTCTTTTGCAAGACGAACAATGTGCTAAGCACAATGGATGACTATATCAGGCGTGGGTCTCTGCAGTAAACATTAGGAATAATGCTACCATGCAACATGACATAGTAAACAATCCAACATACACACACAGTGACTTTTATCACTGATACTTTATATGAATTACGTTTAGCAGTTTAGGCCATTCAAATAGAATATCGTACTTTGCGCCGAGATTACCAATAGAACGCCTAGCGCCGACACTTATTCAAAATCCAAAGCCGAGCTGATATAGTTCCGGCGAACGAACTTCATTTTACAGTTGTATTTATTATGTGTGCCGATTTGGGGGCTGTGGCTCACGGCCACGACCGCCTACCAAACTCAATTGACTTAAAAGGCTAAATTGAATTAGCTGCATGTATGAATAACTTCTATTCAATCGGTAGTTTGCCAAGCAATTTGATTTCAATTCCGTAAATGGAAAACTATGTAAAAATTCGTGATATAAGTAAATTTGTATCAGGTGATAGGTAGGTACTACAGCTGTGTCTGGCAATGATATAGGTATGGGTTTAGGATATTTTATTAGTTGTTTTTCGAAAATATTTAAGTTCCTGATGTATATAATTTAAAATCTTACCATTCGAAACTAGGTTAGAAAGTTGTGCCCAACCTCCTGCCGGGTGGCGTGATTCCATTCACAGGGCGTTTCGCTAATAAAATTATGTCGTAGCAGAGAGTTGAGTTTATTACGGTTAAGTGAGGTTCTCCTAAACGGGCGCAGAGGATTTTTCTCCTGCGTGCCCTTCGGGCACTTGAAGAAATTTGACCTAACCTAACAAGAATGAAGAAAAATTCGATACCTGGGATTCACCAACGACATAGATTTAGTTAGCGAAACGCCCTGTGGATGGAAACACGCTGCCGGGTGCCGTGTCGAGCACGGATTAAAATCACTGAACGGAAAAATGAAACTAACAAAATGTCAGGGTGTAAAAATCAATAATAATTTAATAGTTTCTTCTCATTTGCTTCCATAAGTATTAACTGTGAAGTACAATTGAAATATTTGTTGCAAAACGTTAGAGAAAGAGTCCATGACTAGGAAATGGGTTTCAATTCAATGAACATATTCGTTGCGACTAGTGCTACACATGACTGAGGTTCCTAAACCAGGAATCAATTCCTGATTTTGATTCTGCTCGGAATCCGACTCAATGCAGTATTTTGAACATGATTCCTAAATTCTGGGAATCGAAATATGATTCTGATTCCTCTCATTTTGAGAGTCATGGTCATGGGGAGCACGAGTTGCGACTACGTATGCTGTGTGTGTACCTAAATATACCTATAACACTCACCTCATTGAAAAAGGGAGATATGTAATCGTGCAATGAGAAATGGAATTCCGCAATATGCCTAGATTTGATATCAGTCAGGTTAAGTTAGTTTAAAACGTTGGCAGACGAGAATGATAGGTTAGGTTAGGTTTTTGGACTACCCACATGACCACCAACCAATCTAACCTATACAATTACAGAATAATTTTCCTTAGTGCAGAACACCATTTCTCAATGCAAAAGTCTGTTTTCAATGCACATTCGATTTTTTCAATGCATCGAAAAATGCCACCTAGTCAAAAATCAGGAAATCCTAAATTTTTAGCCCATTTTCTATTGTTCTGGTAAAGGATTGGGATAGGGACTTGTGTCTGGTTTAACAGTTTTCCTTGGATCTATTCCAATCGTATGTGTGGCATAAAGCATGGTATACAATGACCCTGTAAGGGCCATAACAGAGTAATTCCCGCCCTGTACAATATAGACATAGTCTCGTCGATTCGGTAACGGTTTCGACCATCTTCTCGAGTACGGCTTCACACGTCGAATAGCATCCGTTAAGTATGCTGGGAAATATAGATTTTCCACGTGCCTCAATTTATTTCGGTAAATAATTTCAGCATGAATATGTATCGCCCGACCTGGGTACCAACCAGGGACTATTGTTTGGAAGCTCACCGTCCCATTCTTGTCCGTTATCTGTTTCCCGCGACAGTGGGTCTGGTTCGAATTCCAATCTAAATTTTGGATTAAAAACACAATAATATGTGAAACATATTCAAGGCAAATTACCTATACATTTAGAGACAAACTGCTCTCACTAATCAATCATATAAAATTCTGTTAACAGTATTGAGTTATCATTATCAGAGGTATTCATTTTGTATATATTTGGTGACAGTCATAGCTTGGTACAGATTTCTGGTGCGCATTTGTTTAATAGAATTTCCTCCAATGAACACTGCTTACTGTTTTGCGCGGCAGTTTGTTCTGTAATAGATCTGTTGAAATACGTCAAATTACTAAAGAATCAAATATTTCTTTTACCTAATCCGGAATATTCTCCCTTATAGTTGGCGTGCCAAACGTCAACTATTACATCCGCGAGAGCTTTGCAAGTCTTGTAATGTTGTATCGTCAGCCTAAGACTTAGTGGAACACCTCGTAAACCTTTGGCTAATTTCTTCCGGAATAATTGACGTTTCCTGTGGAATGGCCCTTCAATGCTCTCTTGTTGAAGGTGACATAGACCGGGTTCCGTAATTCCGGTTCCAGGGAAATGGAAATCTTTATTGCGTGGCATCTCATGCTGAATTCCTTCAAAATATCATTTTAAATGTTATGGTTTGTTTGAATTTGTGATACAAATACTAAATACAATTGTACCGGTATAAATGCATCCCTACTAGTGCAATTGTATTTGAACCGGTGCGAGCACATTAAAACCGGTATGAATATACTTAAACCGAAATACTTCAACCAAATAGACCAAATCGAAATTCTAGAATGTAAATTATATCGGCCCACGCTTACATTGATAAAAATTTCAGTGACAACAACCAATGAGGTCATTATTTGTAATAACTGAAGTTATCAATTGGTATACCTACTTACATTGGTACAAATCAATATGTCCCGGTTTAAATATATTCATATCGGCTATCTTCAATATAAAATCCTAACCAGTATATGTGTGTACGTGGTACGATTATGATTGGTCAATTATTGGAATTCAATTTTTTTGATATTTTAAAGAATTTTCAAGAAGTAAACAAACACTAAACAACTACAAGGCGACAACGCGACGGGCCATGGTTGCCATGGCCACACAGGCTAGTATTTTGATAAACTCTTATATATATTTTCGTAGGATGTCGGATGTGTCTGTGTCCCTGT
>JAQFYT010000376.1:0-26774 GCA_034694925.1 Ceratophysella denticulata
GCATTCCATTTCCTATTGCAAAAGTCTTCTTTTTTATGGCATATTCAATTTTTTCATGGCATCGAAAAATGCCACCCGTGCATAAATACTAGGGTGGCTTGGTTGGATATTGAATTGGAGGCGTGTGAGTATCTGCTTACATTTAGGAAATTGGGAGTGATTTATATTGAATTTGCGTTCGCACTCAAGCCTAGGGCCAATTTAGACCTACCTATGTTCCTCATTTTCTAATTTCTTTTTATACAATTATCCAATGCAAGTTGCAAACTGCATTATTTTATTACACCCACATAATTATAACTAAACTAAACCAAACCACCTTCACAGAGCATATTTGAGTGCGAAGTCGAGAACCCCACCTGTAATTAATTTTATTAGAATTCATTCCCCGTTCATTTTAATGTTTTGAAAATACTTTAAAACGGCACATAAGAGTTATGTTCTGATGTTAAGATTTGATTTAATTATGTTTTTATAGTTCCGTTTTTATTTTGGCGTAAGACTCCCAACCCAACCCAGACCAAACCAGGATTCTTGTAACAGAAATACGAATACGGAACGGAAGGATGAGTTTTCATATGCGGATGGATCATGGATCTGATTTTGAGGATCATTCACCTGTTTTTTACCCTCTCTGCCATATACTTACATACCTGTACCTGAGTCACTGGACTATGATGTGATGTGATCAGTAGGAGCCGCTTGAATCCACAATTTCAGTACAGTACCTGTACTTATGTACAATTCATTTTCATTATATAATGTTATATTTTAGGTTCTCGTATGCGGGTATATAAGGCTCTCGTTGATGATGCGCCCGCGCCCATATTTCCCATAACAATGCCTCACTCAAGTCTCTTCCATGATGGGCTAAGGTTTATATGGTGGATTGGATTGAATTACGAGGTCCGAAACTGCATCCATCCATCAGGGCTCGTTTCATGTCATTTTGGTACTGGTCGGTTCGGTCCAGTTCAAGTTTTATTCGAATTGGTCAGAATGGATAATGCAAAAACCTGCGGGTGCCATTGTCGTGTGTGGCGTATGGCCCTTCTCTTCGCATTTTGAGTCTTATAGCTTCTGGATAGGTTAGGTTTTATTCTTCACTTAACCTGACAAAAGCTATACGACTCTCGAAACTTGATTAAGTGTTTGGCTACCTGTCAGACATGATTTCGGTGATCATACCTTAGCCAGGACCAAAATGACCAAGACGAAATACCGTGCTCACATGATGGTATCAGGGCTACAAATATAACCAAGGGAGTGATTCCCATGTAGGGAATATGAATAAATCCAATCCACCCCTTTTTCTGCCACGATTACATTCAGAACTGAGATTGAGAGTGAAGTGGTTAATGTTATGTTGGATCGGATGGATGGACGGAAGCCTCTATTCTACCTGTACACAGAGGGCATGAAGAAAATTGGCTCGGCTGGCACTTGTTCCCTCCTGGCACCAACGACCCTTATGCCTAGGAAGCTCTGAACCAACGAGAGCAATATTCCTCCCTCATTTCCATTCTGAGTTCAGCAGTGAGCACGAACACATATTCAGCCTCAATAATCGGTTACTGGTCGGACGCTATTTGGATTTGACTGGAGAGCTTTGCCAGGGATGCTCCGAGGTTGTGCCTGTGTACCGCGTTTTATTATTGCTCCATCGATTCCGCACTTGGCTCCTGGAAGTGTTATTGGTGCTTCATCCCCCTCCGCGACAGAATTAATTTAAAGCCTTCACTCTTTCCTTCGCTTCTGCCCATTTGTCAATCTCTCATCGATTCTCAAATTTACGACCCTACCCTATCCTTCTTCACATGTGAAACCGGGGTGCCTTTTTTTCTGGAACTGCTATACTACCATATTCTGATTCAGTTCTGGAAACTTTTCGTACGTGTTGACACGTTCAACGCTTCTGCTAACAGTGACAGGACAGTCACAGTAACAAGCCAGCTTTCAAGGTAAGCCACTGATTTTTATTTTATTTTAATTAATATAAATTTTGCATAATTTGGCCATGTGTTAAAAATCCTGCGTCTAAAATTGGATCCGCTTGTTCTGGGAATCTGTAAAGATATGCATTGCAACCTGTTATGTTGTGGTGAGGAAGGAAATGCATTTTGATTTTTTTTTAAAATTTGTCACAGAGTAGTTCAGGTGAATTGAATAGAGTGTAACAATAACAATAGAATAGAAGGGATGGTTTGTTTGGTTGGGTTAGTCTATTGCCTCTTCTTTTGTGCTGGGTACAAGAAAAGACGATAGTGATTGTTCACACCTAGATATGTAGAATCTGAATCTGAGGCAAGATTACTGGCACGAACGGAACGATGCTGTGCTGTAATTAGGCTATTATTCCTTCCAAGTACTGTTTACGGGTTTACTGTTATTGCAATTCTAGGCTGTGTTACATGGAAGGAAGTCAAATGTTTAGGTTAGCATTATAATTGATGTTTATGTAACAATTATTAACTTAAAACAAGCGGCACGTTTTGATCTTGATTGAGTAGTAATTAGAAGTGTATCCGCGGATTTGTATCGGTGTAGCCTAACCATAACGCTGGTTAGAATTTGTTTCTAATGCAGTTTTAAATAGGAAGTTCATTTATACTTTTAGATTCGTTGAGGCATTATATATCTTCTTTTAGACCGGAAGGGTCTTATGAGATGAAAGCTTCTCTGCATCATACAATGTGAATTAAGCTTGACAAAGCTAAATATATCATATGCCTTCTGGTCGCAATCTGATGTATCAAGCCCGGTTTGGTGACTTTGTATAAACTTGTTGGTTATAATTTCTTGTATTTTATCTTCATCGAGTATATTCAGTTAAGTCGTATACAACGGTTGAGCGCCTAGCTAGAGATCAAACATACCTATGTGAAAGTTATGAAGCTGATGATTTGATTTGATTTGATTTGATTCAGGTTTATTACTGTGTCCTTCCAATTTACAACATTATCATGCTCACAATAAATCATATAAATATAACCGTATCATGAATCATGTGCTGATCTCCCATTAGTTAGACACTAGTTGATATAACTATATAGCACCAATAATCTATAGTTATGCAGTTTTGCTAAGTACTACCGATATGAGCAATTGGCCAAAAGTGCATTGAGTGATTCTGATTCTATGCGCATTTCTACCTGTTTTCACATTTTTATTTTCGAGATTGTATATGCATCTTGCGTGGCATCGGATTTATGTCCTTGACCCTCCTACCCTGAGCTGAGTGAGACAGACTCGCTGTGACTTGACCTCTCTCTGTCCATATGCACACGGTTAGGAAGAAAGATTGACACGTTTGGAAAGAGGACGCGTCAGAGTTATGATTATGGCGGATGGATTGGACAGCCCTGTCTGATCTTCCTACGTGCTTCTCAGTAATTGCAATTCATCAAGTGACAGGAGAGGAAGATGCAAAAGAGATATCTTGTGCTTGTGTGCAGAGATGAGATAGGGAAGGAAGTCTCAGGAATAAAATTTGTAATTTGTACAAGCTAACCATTCGTTTTCCTCTGAAATCTACAATCAAATGTCTGTCGTCAGGTCTTTGGCTTGGTGTGAAGCCTCATTGGAAACAAAGTTAAAGGATTAGCATAAAGCTCCTGATGCATCTCTGATGAAGATTGAACTTTGCTCATGCATTTAACACTGGGTTCCTCCTTCACTGGAACTTGTTGACGTGTTAGGGGAATTTTAGAAGTTTAGCAAAGTGATGAAATTTAAAGTTCTGGTTAATGGATTTGAAGAGACAAGTTTAAGTTCTGGCTTATGCTAATCAAATCAGTGGCGTAGTGGGTTGGCTCTAATGAGAACCTATGAATGTATTCATCTTCATAAATAGATACAATGTTTCACACGCCTGGGCTGGGCTGGTTCAGCCTGTGTCCACATACACGTGGACTTATATGGAGTTGGAAAATCAGTTAACAAGTAGCTAAGAACAGGTTAGATTAAAGCTCTGTTCCAAGGTGCGTAGTAAAAATACCGGATTTTACATTTCTGGACATAGACAAACCCGACCAAAGCAAAGGTCAATGTCCATAAGTTTTTGGAATTTCAGCTACTCCGTGTTCGTTATGGACATAAGCGTTAGGGTTGCAAATCCCAATTACATCCCAATTACATCCCAATTAATTACATCCCAATTACTCCCAGTTTACAATCTGATAGATTCTTGGCGTCTTCATATTAGATAATCTGATATATATTTATTATACGGTGTCGCGACTCGCGACGAGCTAAAACAGTTTTTACTAATTGAAAATGCTTGGGTGCCCAGACGCTATATAATTGATCCAAAATCCAAATGGGAACCTCATGTCCGTTTTCCCAATGTTAAATTGAATTGAACTGACCATGACAATGAAAACGAGAGTCTATTTAGTCTAGAATCTATGCAATATAAGCGATTCCTTGAAAAGCGAAATGAGCTGAGGTGGTTTGTTGTTTCGTTGAAGAGCGGAAGTGTGTGCACTACTTATAAACTTCAATTAGCACTATGGGTCAATCTCCTTCGCATATATCCCTATTGTAATTTTGGAACCCAGGTAATTATAATTATACAGGAAAACAAATCTAGGGTCTAATCTGAACACCTAGGAATAAATTGGTATGGACATGGCATCAGCTTGAGTTGAGCCTATGTAGCTTTCGGCGTCTGTACTGGGCACACCCATACGAAATGCTAAAAAATAACTAGGAAGTTTACTACATATGTGCTTAGGTACAATATGGAATTCAATCCACCGTCGTTCGTTCACCAGACCAGAATCATGTATATTTTCGTATAGTTTCTATTTTCATTTCGAGAGGCTTTTGGGTGTTCTGCCGTGAGGAAGACATGTGTTTTTGTCGGACAGATTGAATTACTATGTTTAGTCCATGTTTTGGTATTGTTATCCAATGTGATGGCGGGATCGCATACTTTTCCCTAACCTGACCAACCCACCACGTTTGCTGTGTGTATAATCCCATTCAGTTTTTAGGATACAGTATGCGATCCCCCGACCACATTCCATAACGGTAACCGGTAAACCGTGTTTTCCAAGATCATGGACGCGATGGGCTATGCGTCAGCCATGAAGTATTTTGCCAGACGCCTCGCAATCCTATTTTTGAATAGACACGTGGATGAATAATTATTTGAAATTTTTTAATATCTATCTTGAATAGAGAGGAAATTAGTGTTTGTATTTGTAGATTTGTAATTTTTCAATGTGTGTAGTACACTGACACTAATTAACAGGTTGTCGTGTAAAGAAACGAAGGAATTTTCGCTTTCTTTGTGTCTATGTGTGTGTACAGAGCACACAGCCTTCGACCTCCACTGCGTCGGAACAATAGGCTTCACAAGATGCTTGTCTTTGGCGTCTAGCATTACCACTTACCATACCACTGGAGATATGTACGTAAGTATAATTAAAGATTTATAGGGAAATCGTAGTGCCAAGAAGAGAGGATGTGGAACTATCGAAATAACGAAATAACAATACAAATATTTCAAACATTTAGTTTTTTTTACTCACTTCACTATTCCTATTATCTTTTCAGTTCAGCTCATCCATGGAAATATTTCTACAAAAAAACTAATTTGCCTAAATAATTTGTCTGTGTGCGTTGTCTTGAGACAAATTGGGGGTGATTATTACAAAGATTGCGGTTAGCTTAGCTGGACCGCAATAAGAGAGCTGCAGCAGCATCTTCTCGAGCGTCAGTCGGACATCACCAGACTTTGCATTAGTTTTGGGACAGCCCTCGTATATATAGGCGTATATATACAAACAAACCAATGAAGTCTGATTACCAATTTCCAGTGTAATTAGGCATAAATATTCGGATATCCAATCCAGCATCAGGCTTCAATTTCTCACGTTGGTAGTTCATATGATTTTGTGAGTAATAATCAACTAGAGTAGTGGTTTGCTGGTCAGCCTTGAGTATTTCTCCATTTTGAGCTCATATTTTCTCATATGCATGTGAGAATTGATACCATTTCGCAATACAAGATAGGTTTTCAATGACGCCACTGTTATTGCTGTAAATACTCCAGCTATGGGTGTTAGAAACTTGAAGCCCATTGTCCATGGAAAACTCCTAGTTTTGGACCATGAATCAGTGTACTGATTTTGTGATTTTTCACTGCGTATGCTCTACATATATGGAACATGGAATTATACAACAATGTCAATTCACAAATACAAATTGAGGTTGACCTGATCTGTTGTCATAAGTAATGTATCATACAGAATATTCCGTAGGTCTCGAGGATTCTAAACACGAAATAGGGCGATACAAAATACAAAGCCAATTCTGTCCCAGTTCGTGTTTCCTGGACTAGAAGGCTACAATATGGATGTATCGAGTACAATTACACTTACAAATTATTTACATAATCTATGCATGTCAACTAACAGTAATTATCCTCTGTATGACGAATGCCATCAAATGATATGATGCGTCGTTTACGAATTTACGAATTAGACCAGAAGGGTCGTATGGGATAATCCCAGCCGTCTGTCTTTTGTTGATTTCCCTTTTGAATGCGGAACAGATGACAGCAAAATCGTTCCGCGGTGAAGTGCTTAACCTGACCTAACCTAACAATGTTATGCGCCACAGCTATGCCGATACTTCATTTTACTTTCTGACCCCGATCTGCTGTCAAGCAGGTTTTTTTTTGTATTGTATGCTGGTGTATGATATGAGATTATTGTAACGGGAATAGCTCCACGTTTTTCCAGGATAACTTTAGCGGAAGCAGAGTGTGTGTATTAGGGGTTCGGTGGTTCTTTGGTGTTCCTTGTTCCTTTTAGTTTGTTTTTATAAGGATAATCATATCAAAGAGTGACGGAAAGAGCGTTTCTTCCTAATGCATTCTCGGATTTTTTTAAACCAGCACATGGAATTGATGATTGGAGTTTTTTTTAGTAGAATAATTGACTATGCAGATGCAGTATATGCACTTTTCATTATATTCAGCTCTGCTGACGACGCTCTGACTTGAGTAAGAAAGAGTGTTTTGTGTCAGATAAGCCTGACTGGAGCTACACGACTACACGTTTCGTTGAAACTTCGAAACTCAAGATCATTCTGTAGTAACGTTGTCTGTTGTTATTTTGATTTTTGGGCGAGGCTGGTATTTCAACTCAGGCCTCAACCCATTACTGACATTGGCCATTGCATTGAATTCCATTATTAGGACTGCATAGGTAGTTTTTGGTGATGACCTCCGTGCTGAGACACCTCAGCCTCACAATAAATCAGTCATAAATCTATGAGCTAACGAGCTATGACAAATCTCAAGTCGTGGAGGCTGAGACTTTTTTTGTCTTAACATTGTCTTCGCATATATATGGATGGACTCTACCTAATAATACCTTAGCCTTATTTGAGGCATTAGCATTGATTAAGAGGCCTGTAAAAAATTAGACTTAATCCATTAGAGTGCATAAGAGTGACAGTGTGGTGCATTGTTGTCTCTTGCAACAATACATTCCTAAACCAATCCGTCCGTTTATTGTGCCTTATATCGCAATACTACGCCTTATATTAGAAACCTGCTTAGCGGCAGCTTGGGACCAGCAGGTACGACGGATTTTCTGAGCTTTGAGATTGGTCGTTGTCATGGCTTAAGGCAAGGCATATGGGACAGACAAACGGCTTGATGCCATGTAAAACCCTTCTGGTCTAAAACACTGAATTAACCAATAATAGAATGCAAAATGCAACCACACTGACTTGAATTAACTCGACCTGTCTTGTCTGTCATTGGGATTACTTAAGTAGGTACAATTTCTTTATTACCTATTCCTTTGGAAGCTAAAGAGTTAAATATATTCACAAATCAGCATAATACACGAGATAACTGACTTAAGGTTTGCATAAGTTCGTGTGGTACTGGGCACGGGCACCAAACGAACGAGACCACACCACAAGTAATATATGAAGCTTCCAAAGCCAACGAACTGCAAGGCTGACATGGGATGAATGAATGTGCTAAAAATAGTGACGCAGAGATTAATTGAGTTTCTGATTTCTCGATTGCATTAGGTTAACGTTAACGTTAAGCCTATGAAGTCAATTGTTGGTAAGTAAGTATATGGCTCAGGAAGTGAAACCTGGACGTATGCTGACCACTTTATACACAGAATACAGATTTTGCTCGTGTATTTTGCATATTTGCATGCGGCCCACACTTTGTTGACAGAGACGCATTGAACGTGAATGTGTCGTGTGACAAGGATAACTCATTCCCTGTCGTAGCTCCATTGTTGCCCGACCGGCTGGCCCACAGTCCCATTCACAATAGATAGACACCAAACAATGCGTACATATTCCTATGCCATGCCAATCATAAGCCTCGATTTAATTCCTAAGGGTATAATATAATGAAACATAAAGCGTCCTCGCAAAAATTTGAGCTCTTCTACGATTTCTCAAAATACGTGCTAATTCCTTGTCAAATGTTGAGTGTTTTGTTGTGCTAGGGTGAAATTTGAGGATTTTTGATACGTCGTTAGCGTTGTTGTTAAGACTCACGTGCTTGGATTCACAAGTATATTTAATTTCCACACCCAGATAAAAACTGAAATTAAAATCTGCAACCACATTCTCACATCTCACCTACTAAAACCCTCTTTGGCATGATTAACATAATGAATGGTGGATATAGAGTAAGCCATGCATTAGGTTTGACTATTTGACTATTTGGCTGATCGTTTGTGTTTGTTTCGTTGGGCTAATTGGGATTCGAGAGAAGTGTCAAGGTGTGGACAAACAACAGCATGCAGAATAGATGGAACCATTCAGAAACGCCAGCCTACATTAGCTGCATTGTACAGGGTAGGGCATGTAGTGTATTTCACCATATATGTGCTGATATCAGGACCAGGACTGGGTCAAGCCTCGAGGTAGCAAAGTAGAAGCACAAATAGGGACCCTTCTGCTGCAGACTGTGGGCGGAGCTAGAGTAGCTACCCTTACAACCCACTTCATTGTCGGGTTTGCTATGCCATGTAAGAAATGGCGCTGTGCAGCGTTCGCTTTGCAGAAAATTCAAAATATCCGTCTACCTTGAGGTCCGCTTGGAACCCAGTTTTAATTTGCTCTACCGCACGTCATTTTCCGATATATCCTTCGGTATGTGACAACCCAATGATGAGAAAGAATATGAACGACCCTGTACTACACAGAAATGTAGGTCGGAATCAAAAATCAACGAATCAAACTGGGTTCGGCTCGGGTACTGTGTACATAGTACAAGTTATAAATATCAACGTCAATATTTGGAACATTAACCAACCAACCAAACCAAGCCAAGCCACCAATTGGTTTGGTATGTCAGCTACTGTATGAGCATTTTTTTCTGGTTACCGACGGGTTATAAGTTACACGGATGACGATAAGAGAATGAAATGAAACGAGTTGTATATGTTATTATATTATCGTCATCCGTGTAACCGTAAAAATAACGATTATATGGGTTATAAGTTAATAATAAAAATGCATTTTTACTTTCACATTTAGAGCTGTCAATATAGGCAAGGCAAAAGCATATTTACGACATGATTACCTTATACTGACTGTTTCTAACTAAAGAGATCCGCGTGGACAGCTCAAAAAAGTTGTTTTTGAGAGACAGACAGGCAGGCGAGGCGGATAGCGTAATTTAAGGTGTAAGTAAAGTAGTGGTCGAACTGGAAGTGGAGCATTGGATGGTCATACTGACTTTGACACTGACGTCTTAACTTATAACAACTTAAATATGCATTTACTTACGCGTTTTACCTTTACGTAAGAGATCTGCTGTGTTGGAGTCCATTTGGTCATTGGAAGAGATTCCACGTCTCATTAGGCGTCTGTCAAATTGTCCCATTCAAACTTATGGCTATATTTGGGATAATTACTACTCAAAGCAAGATTAGCCATTAGCCCCAGCACTTCATTTCAGTCCAGCTCAGCACTTTCGCTTTCATATGCCTATAACTAACGGCAATCTTGGCCTTGACAAATTTCATCATTTTCTTATTCCTGTTCAGGTTCAGCATAAACTTCAGTAAGCCGGTCAGGTGTCATTCATATATGTCATATACAGGGTGCTTTCGTTGACAAAGCTGAGCAAAGCCTGAATTTGCTCTTGCTGAGCCACGCACATTCGCAAGAAGGTTTGGACCACCCTGTACCAGGTCAACTTCAGATGGTTTTGTCGCCTATACCTTATGGTAGCCGTAGCGCAAAAACCGGATTCGAATCTACGAAACTTCGAAGAAAAAGCAGAATTTCACGAGACAGCTTGGTGGTATGTGGATGCCCTATGTCTCCCTCACTTTCGGACCACCTGGGTCCTGCTTAAAGATGTCAACTCTTATCTTTTGCTTAATTGTGGACAGTACAGTCTGTAGTTCACAGTGCAGCAGCATAAATCACAACCCAATAAGTTTTCACTTTCTGTGTATACGTTTGTAAAGTAAGTGACCATTCTACATTCCGGATTTCAGTATAGCATATATTCTGTTTTTCTGCTTTTTGGTTGAACAGGGAAATTGCTGAAAGTAAACAGAAGTGAACACAGTTAAAATGTTAGAAGTTAGGATGGATGTTTCGATGACTAATATGTTAACTTTGACTTGATGGACAGGTCGGGGCAGTAAATTAAGGCTGATTTCTCAGGCCGATAAGGACTTTCGGCATTTTGTATATTTTCTCATCTGGCATTTTTGCTTAATTTCTGCCTTTTACCTCTTTTAATGTCAATGGTCAGGTAGAACGTGAATTAATTGGTTAAAGGAAGCTCCCGAGTTTCCGCTATTGCAGTGCAGATATTCCCAGCCGAAACCGATTCAAGTCAACATTAAACATTATGCACAATGCTGACATCGGCCATACAAGGGCGTGAGAACTTCATCACGCCATTGATAAGGCTTTGATTCATTGACAATTTTTATTGCCGTCTAACGTGGGAAGATCTTTACAGACAGCATTGGTGGTTCCTGTCCTGAGGTGGTGTGACACTTCCAATTTGTCACCCTTGCACTTCTGACTGTCAGCAATCTTTTATATGTGGTCGTAATTTGGGTATCATGTCTCAAGTGATGGCCTTGCTGTAAACGTAATGTGGCTTTAGCATAGCCCTAATGGATCATTGCACTCATAATTCACACACATGGACACACATCCGGACACCATGGCGTCATTTTAATTTAATATGCCCACTTCTTCCAATAATGTCGAACAAATTACATAATTGCACATGCATTAAATTCAGTAACACTCTGTGTGCATTTGCCTTAGCTTAAAATTTGATTTAATTGCCTACCATATTAAAACTCATTCAATGCATGTCGACGTAAGTGCTCATAAAATCGTAATTTATAGCTCTTAATTTTTTTCATCTGAATAATGTTATACCTTAAGTGAGGAAGTAAAATCTGCACATCTGCAAAAATAGTCAAATTCAACATAAAATCCTGCAAAAAATTTAATTGGTATGCAAAAAAACGAAAAAACCAACGTGAATAGCGTTTAATGAATTACACATTTCATCCGAAGAAGAGAATCTGCTGGATTCTTCAGAATGCGAAATGCGATGACATGACAAGGAATGGTTATGAGATCTATGTTCCCAAGAAAAGATGCATATAAAGTACATCTCTGGAGTATAAACAACATAAATAGGATAGTGAAGTCAAGTCAGTGCAATGATCTTGCAAACGCTTCTTCTGAGTCATGAGCCTGATAAGTTTCAAATTCTATCTGGGCATTAAACCTTGTAAATAAACTCATCAACTTTGTTTGTATTTTGCGGAGGAGTGGACGGAGAGTCCAGTCCAAAATAGCCGAGTCGGGGTCAGGCCAAACAATTTGACCTTTTTCATGCTCTCAGAGCATTGATAGATGTTCCGCTTCAGTCATCAATATTCTTCAAATTCTTCAAGATCATGACAGTTCAGTGTCCGCTCAAACATTGGAATGCTCAGTGTTTCTGAATGTGAGTACTAGGGTTGATTGCATGGGTGTAGCTTGCAGATTGCAGATTATATCCAAAATCTACAAGGCATTTGCAACCAGGGGCTAAAAAATTTCTGAGGATTGCTATTTAAACCGAAATAACTTGAACAGAATATATATAAACAATTTTTGTCTAAAGTTCAAAGGTCAAGAGGGTCATTTTGGTCTAAATACGAATCCTCAGAAGCCCTTGTTGCAAATGCTATATAGGTTTTGGATGTATGCTTTGCCAGCGACAGCTATTACGTACTATGCGTTCGCCTGATCTGATAAAAATGATTTAATTACTCAATTTCATAATGTCACCTGTCACCAGTTACCACTGTTGCTGAGCACTGAGGCAGGGCGGCACGGCAGCACTCAGTGTCACCAACTCATTATTTTTGGTCTCATATCGTAATTCATACGTAATAGCCACATAATGGGTGTCATGAGCTCGTTCTAATTATATAGTAAATCTGTGCAACATGTGGCGGACCAAATATAGGACACATTGACTTGACTTGACACTCAATCAAATATCAGCCGCCTGCACCCACCCGTACAATTACAATTACGCAATTTCGCTTGCTCCAATCTATCTGGATATAAATAAAAATAATATAATGTTCCACGCATCGACCTAAACATAAAATGTATATATAGGTATACTGGCTATTAACTAATACGTTACGACTTTCATTGTAGCGTGGGAACTTGTTTTAAGCCGAGACAGGATTTATATGATGACATTTGTCGCCATAAGAGACGCCCAATAGGGAATAAACGATCTGTCTCAAAGTCACGGTCTGATACCTTCTCAAGGCCCACGTCGCTCAAGCACGGATAGTGTCATAGGCATAAAGCCTCAAGCGTTTCGTTTTCCTTCTGGGAGTTCCGCAAAAATTCCTGCAGGTTGCAAATAATCCACAAAATCCTTGTTCATCTCAAGTCGTCAGCACCAGCACTTTTGCTTGAGAGTTGAGGGTTGAATGTTGACAGGTGACGCCAATTAGTGAGAAAACGGTCCACGTCAACGGGTCATACGTCCAATTTTCAATTCCTATTACAGTATACGTTACAGGACATGACATAACCTGAGATTAGAGTAACTTTTAACATGACGCCATGATTTCCGATCTTAGAAGTTGGAAGGCTTTGTTTGCTACCAGCTTGGCTGTATTTCTTACACAGTACTGTTAGTACATATACATAACATCAACTCGACATCATCCCACGCTACTTCACGTTCACACGTGGGTCTATTGTCCCATTGAAATTGGAAATCCGATAAACTATACTGTATTTTGTAATGTCAAAGATGCGGGGTTGGATGTGAAAAATCTGTGATTCCCGTTTCGTTGTATGAGAGTCGAATGTCAAGTTCAAGTCGGCTCTGAGAGTGCGAATAGAATCAGAATCGGTAATAGCAATACTGTTCCGCAGATCCATATTTTAGACCAGAAGGGTCTATACTGGGATTACCGTTTCCAGCCATACTTGACCATGTACATTCCGGTCCCAAACTGCAGTCAAGCAAATTTTTGGAACCGTTAGTTGATTGTGAGATGACAAGGCGTTAATTGCTAAAAACAGGAATCTTGTTTGGAAGTGTTAATCTGATCCTGGCTTTATGGTATACACGGTAGAAGATGGAAGACATTGGGTATGCAGGAGCGCGGAGGGAGGATCTCGCTAACTGCTTCATTTACTGTACTTATTATCGTTTTCCGGTATCCTCTTTCCGTGAAGGAAAGTGGACGGAAAGGCTTAAGGCATTATTATTATTGTTATTCGAAGAAATTAAAAGTATTCCTTGTTTCGTATATTAAGCCATAGACTAGAGCTCAAGCTGAGTTATACCGGTATGCGGCATGACTGCATACTGCTGGGTAAAGTACTTCCGCCCGCCCCCGCACTGACTTGACTACACGTACACGCTACCACCTATCTTCTGGTCTGAGTATATTACATATTCCATATTACATCATACCTAAGTAGTCAGAAAGAATCATAATTTTTTCCGGCTAAAGAGTCGTATTGACATCTCGGGAGTTTCTTAGCCTGTTTCTACTTATGCATCTTAAAGGCACTAAATGTAGCTAGACGGAGATATGCTGAAATGCTCCCACATGAGATAAGAAAAAAATGTTCTCACGACTTTAACTTCTTATATATCTGTACTCATACTCATACACAATCGTTTCCCATCCAAATATGAGACTTCCCGGAAGAAGCACGGAATCATTTTGAAACATCCCATAAGTTCAAGTTCAATGTCCTCGAAAATACTGTCATCGGTCATCGTGTTTCCTCCAGTAGTAGCAATATGCAATTATGTCATGTCATGCCTATCAGTACAATTAGTTGCGAATAGCGACTCCGGATCAGCCAGCATTAAGGGACATCTCATTGCGGCCAAAGGCGTTTGTATTTTGAATTTTCTCACAACTTGCATGCTGATTGTCAGAACGGCGCGGTCAACGGTTTAGCGCCGCCACGTCCTTGTTATGGCCATGAACTTTGACATATAATATGTCGTTGGATAGCTAAGAAGCTGGAGATCAGTTATAGACTGCTCCCAAACTCCCAATCTAATATTGGTTAACTAGGTTCTTGGCTGTCCAACAAAGTATCACATGCCTCTAATTGGTAAACCGCACCGTCGACCGAATTTTGCCCAATAATACTTTAGCATTGGAGAATTCAACTGCGCTTCGCACCATGAGATGTACCTTAAACATATTAGCATTAGCCAATTTCCGATACAATCCAATGCAGAAAAATCGAGCGTTATTGTATTGCCATTGCCGTTGATATGGTAGGTACTTATACGTGGGTCGTGTCGTGGGTGTGCTTAGCATGACGAATTTCCGTGAATACTGCGGATGATAAATGAGTTGCCCGCGGGAACAAGGCTCCTTAGCGGTGAAGCTAATTAATGAGGATCAAGTCAAAGAGCTCAGGGTTGACGGGGGTTGATGTTCTCAAAAGTCAGTGAGAGCGGACCTTAATCTAATCTGATATTAGCACGCAATGCCCAATGTGCCAAGCCCTAGCCACTCACCAGGATGAAAAATGCTTGAATGTTAAACGGCTAACGTAAGAAATATTAGGAACAGTGCCAGGTTTAATTAGCATAACGCAAGGCGTGAGGTTAGGCTTGGCTTACTAGATTTCCTTGATTAAGATGGTCTTACTTAGGTCACTTATGCTTACCACTCCGTGGTATGTACGGTAGGAATTAATAGACAGTTAATTTAATATTTCTTTCCGCTTTGGACGATGCACAGACAAAGTTTATTGATTGGAAATTGGTGCGGAGTCATCCATTGGAATAATGGAATAATGCCTTTGTAACAGCGGCATATAATATGAAGTAATTCAATGGCATGACTAGTACACAGTGTACAGTACAGTTGTGCAGATTCTATGGGTACCTGGCCTGGGTCTCATAAGGCCATGGACAAAATAGCCCTATCTCATGATTTGTGGAAATGGCTGATGCTGTATTGTATACGCTTCAGTTGTTCTTGCTGAGAATGAAACGAACAATGCAACAAGTGTCTGATCTTGAATATTTTGAGTATTGACTCCTGTCCTGATGCAATTTTCCTATTTGGTATGTTAGTATTGAGTCTCAGAATGAGGTGCATTCATGCGGAACGCTAAGGAACTGGACGTGCACTTTTGACTTTCATTTTTCTTCAAGGTTTCAAGGTCTGTGTCCACTCTGTAGGTAGTAAGCCCTCCCCCTTCCAAGGTAACCAATGTCAACTACACGACGAAATATCTGTACAATCGGTACCTGTAAATCTGCTTAGCTAATTCCACACGGATATTCCGCAGGTGTATTTCCACAAAAAAGAAATGACTCGCAATTGACGACAATTACCGTAGAATTTGCAAGTTAGTCATTTATGGTTTATATAGAGCTATTAGACGATGTCGGATGTTCACGTTAGCTATTGTTTGATTTATGAACTGTACAACGCTTGTACTGTGTCTCCATCATGGATGACAAATGGTTTGAATGCTGGGTGCGCTTCGTGGAGCTTTGTTAGCTTAAATGTTGGTGCAATTTTTTGTAATTATGGGTAGCAAAAGCGTGGTTGACAAGGAGTGGACGGAAAAGGCGTTGTAACGGATTACCTTGAATAGAACAAGCGTTAGCTAATTGATTAATTGATTAATGAGTGTCCACTTGTTATTTACTATATTTCACTTCTGGTCTGATACGGATCTAGTCAATTAAACTGTACGTTTCGTCACTTTGAAAGGCATTTAACGTTATGCAGATTGATTACTGAGTAGATTAAACTCGGTACGCGGTACTGCTATCAAATACCATCGGGGGATCGCATACATTTTCTTAGCCCAATCAGACACACTGAAATTGCAATTTTACATAAGTAAAAACGTGTGCGATCGACCAACCGGATTCGATAAGTTTTAATTTTAACAGTACCGTCGATTCGAGCCTGTTGATCGATTAGACTTTTAATTTAATTGGTCGCTTGTAAAAATGCGTTCAGGTATACGATTTCATTCCGATTGGATCTGGATACCAAAAAAGCCAAATGTTCACTCTTCACGTTACGATTACCTATTCTGTCCATATCAGCCCCTGCACTTCGTTTTATTTTGTCATCATTGGTCCCAGACGCAGACGTTTTTACATGGTTCCTGGTTTCCATATGTGGACACATTGGCCATTACCAAGCCCTTATAAGTGTTGTACTTGGTATTGGGCTGGAACTGGAAATATGCCTATTTTCCGTGCTCGTGGGCGTAGTTTCTGGAACACAATGCTTAATTATACGATGCATTCGTGCTTCAAGATGCATTATATGTAGATTTTTAATGTCAATTGTCAATTTGTTGTTTGCATTGCAGATGAGCGTCTCCAGCGGGAGCGACGTCACGATCCCAATGCAGGACTCCCCACCCCCGCCGCCCTCACCCTACGCCAATCAGAAGTTAGGAAATAAACCGGGCACGCCTGAGCCAAGGGCAGAAATGGTCACAGTTTCAGGGTCCGGTGTAGAAAATGCGGGTTACCAAGCCGAAGCCACTTGTTTGAACAACGGTCAGAAGCTCGTGGTTCCTGGTGAAAAGAAACGGACTCAGACGGAAATTCCGATGAGTGACTATTCGGGGGTTCCGCCGAGTGGTCCACACCTCAATGAAGCCGTGAACTCGGAGCTGGTGAACATGAATGTCCTGGACACGATTCCACATAAACCCCAGTCCGAATTCGGACCCTACGAAAATTTTGATGACTACTTTATCTCAGTCAATCAGCATAAGAAGTTCCTCCGGTATTATACCGCTAAATCTAAAGCTTTATTTTAGTATGTTATTATGATTTTGCTAATTTTGCTGTTTTAACCATTTTAACCAGGCGAGGTGAGAAGCTGTACGTGACGAAGGATAAGCGGAAGAGTAGCACCTGGAAGAAGTATGTGTGTTGGTTGGCTGTGGCTGTTGTACTGGCCGCTCTCCTCACCGGTGCCGTCCTCGCAGCCGGTACGTACCATAATTACCAAGGTTTTCTTGTACCAAATCGTAATTTTGTGCTTGTATTTTGCAGTTGGGTTGATTCCGTACAAGACTGAGTCGGGGTCGTACAGCATGGTTGGAATGACGACTACGACAGGGTTTCCGAATGATGAGTCCTCATCCTGGACCGAGGCTGGAGATTTGTCCATTTCCAGCTCATCCACGCCTCCTTCCATTACCGACGATGCTCAATCCAGTTCTTCCACGGAGATTGTCGTTCCAGCCTCAGATATCTATGGTACGTAACGCTAAGAAACGTGAATTCGATTATGCTTATAAAATAGGAATTTGACGTTATATTTGACCATAGTACCCTATGCGGCCGAGCTTCAGCTCATTCTCGACTCCGAATATGACTCTGAACTAGGAAACAGAAATAGCACTCAATTCCAAGCACTGGCGTCAACTGTCCAGGAAGAGGTACCACATATACCACCTTAAATATTCGATAAATGCGGTATGTTGTATGAACGGGTTATAAAGCAGCGTTTAATAATTGTGTCCAGGTCAAAGATCTTCTGAGAACGGACGGAAATGTTGGAATTGCCTATGCACGCGTAACAAGTTTCTCGTAAGTCTGACACAGTAAGGTACTTTAGTGGAAATCTTAAACCGAACCAATTATGTGACTGACCATGCGTTTATTCTGCAGAAGCGGAAGTATTGTCGCTAAACTGAGGATTGGCTGGACTGATGCTGATGAGACGAAGGAATATACTGAGATCCAGAGAGTGGTCAGTCGCTGGAAGCAAATTGGAAGCTACTCACTTCGTCCTGGAACCACGCTCCTCTACCGTAAGCCCGAAACAGGAAAATATACAAACCTTGTTACTGGTTGTATTGCATATGTATGATAAGCCACATATCTTTTTGCAGATCTGTACAACTTCTGCAAAGTGTCCAATGGCGGATGCTCCGACTTCTGTGCTTTTGAGTACGAAATCCTGGACTTTGTTTGCACTTGTCCAGAATCAAAGCTACTGAGTGAAGACAAGAAGACATGTCAGGAAATGCCGCTGCCGTCTCCTCCCACCCCGCAGGAAACGTCGAGCGAGTCCGACCTGGATCTCAATCCAACATTTCCTGCCTCGTCCGAAGAACCGGCTGACTCCGACACAGGGGCCAATGAACCGCCAGCATCGTCCACAGAGGTTCCTGAAATCTTCCTTCCAATTACGTCCACGTCCACGTCTACCACGACGACCACGACCACAACGGAGGTTCCTACCACGTCGACCACGACCACAACGGAGGCTCCTACCACGTCGACCACGACCACAACGGAGGCTCCTACCACGACGACCACGGCCACTACAACGACCACAACGGAAGCACCTACCACTACCACCACCACGACCACGGTGGCTCCTGAACCACCGGCAGTCGACGTTTCCAGTGAATCCAGTTCAGACGAAACGAGCCGGTCTTTGGAACCTGCTGACCCGACCGTGATTCCGGAAGTTGAGCCAGAAGTTTCGTCCACGTCAATCCCTAGTCCTCCCGTGGAAGAGGATGCCAATCCGATCCAGGTGTACCCGCACCCCGAAATTGATCAGCCACTGCCTGCAACTCCGGCTACAACCACCACCACGACAACGGAGATCCCAGTGGTCAGAGCTGTGGAACAGGATTCACACGAAACCATTCCGCTCCCGGTGGAAGCACATGTAGAATCCGAGATTCCAGTGGAAACCACAACTACACCGTCACCTATCATCGCACCCATTGAAGTTGAGGTACCTGTGACCGTCACGACCACAACCACGACGACTACCACAACAACAGAGGCTCCAGTAGTGGTTCATCAACATGAGTCGCGTTCCGAGGAAGACATCTCTGCTGCCAACCACCAAGGCTCATATGAGGACGGTGCGGTCAATAGCCAGAGTCTGGAAAGTGAGACCATTGTGGCGGCCACAACTGCAGCCACAACCAGTTCAACCACAACTACCACTGCACCCTTCATAGTCCACCAAGGACACTCGGAGGAGCAAGTGGACTCTCGCTCAATCGAAGCCGAATCTGAAGAAGTGCATCCTGCTCAGCCAGTAGTGACCAATCTGACGAGTCAATCTCGAGTAAAAACAGGGCGAGCCGAAACTTCTGCTTTCTTGGGTGACTCGAGCATGGAACATGAGACCGAAGCCCCGCCTACAACTCGACCACTACTGGTCATTCCATCCCGACCTCAGAGCCATTCCGATGAGTTCATGGCCTACAGTGACGCGAACATGAAGGAACTCAATGCCAGGTTCACGGATAAAACGACCACGTCCACGACCTCACCCGGCACTCAGCATGACGAGGTTGGGAGCTACGAAAACTCCAGCGGCGGTGCCGAGTTTGAAATCACTTCCGGTTCACATTCCGAAGAAAGTGCGGGCAGCGGAGAAGAAAAACGGAACGGAGCTCTTCTTCTCAGCCCACCTGAGGTAATTCCAATCAACAGTATTGTAGATAATGGCAATCTGACCACGACCACGCCGGCTGCCTCACGAGAGCGCGAATCACTGGAAAGCAGCGAAAACCAGGATCCGATTGGTGCTTCACAGGAACAACCAGAAACGACGACTTTCCTCCCAATCAGCCTCCACAATGACACTGCTGTGAATGACCTCACCCCAGGAATCACGGAAGATCCCATCAACACCGAACCTGTGGAATCCAACCAAAACCCAGACGTAGTCGTAGAAGAAGTGGCAGAGATCCCGGAAAAGTCATCCATTGTCCAGGAAGTGGAGGTCACAACGGTAAAGCCCATTCCTGCTCCAGCTCCAGCTCCAATCCCGGCCATACACGACGAGATTCCAGCAGTTTCAGCCGAATCGGACGAGGGATCCGTACCTAAATCCGAAGAATCATCCGTAGAACACGAGCCTGAGGTCGTTGTTCCTATTACAACGACGACAACCACGACACCAGCAGCTCCAGTTCAAGTCCCTGCTGTGTCCACGGCGGTCAATTCAACAGAAACGAGACCAGCAGGGTCAGAAGAGGTGCTGAGCACCGTCCAAGACTCGAGTCATGAAATCACTCAAGATGTCCATGTCCATCCGAATACAGAACCAAAATCCGAGAGCCATGACAGGGCAGACAAAGAAAAAGACAATGAAAATGAACTGAGCTAAAGAAATCAAATGGTCAATCCCAATTTGAACTTTGACCTAATGTTTTATTTTTACGAATAATTTAGTCTATTCAAAGTGTACTTGTCAAATTATTCCAGAATATCCTGTGGACGTCCTTGCGTCCATGAAAATGCCCTGCCCTGTTCAAGGTCAAAGGTCACCAGTTCATATACCCCCCCCCCCCCAAACCCCTGTTCTCCATACGAAATCACTTCATATCTTTATCCCTCTTTTTAATTAATTATTACACGTTATTTTACTGATTTGATTTATGAATTTAAGTATTAATTAATTAATTCAGTAGACGGAGCTGGAATGAAGGGTCGATATCGAGTTTATAAAATGACTCTGTATATGAACTAGCCAAAACCAATGAGTGTGATAGTCGGAATGTCGTAATTGTATTAGTTCGTATGCCTGTTAATGTTAATTAATCAAAATATGTTCATATCTACTAGTTATTTTGAGTAAATGCGTGCGTGTGTGTTTGTGTACTTGAGTCAGTCAGTCCCACGATAATTCCAGCCAAAGGCCCAGGTAGGAAAGCATGTCGTATATCCAAAGTCTACATGGGCATTGCAACCAGGGCAGATAAACATCTGAGAATTGCTATTTAGGCCAAAATGACTCGAACATTATCTAGATTTTCTAAAAAAAATCAAGGGTCAGGTCATTTGTAAAGTCAGCTGGGCTTTGGTTGCAAATACCATGTCGGTTTTGGATATACCTTATGTTCCTACCCGTGTTCAAGCCAGGAACAGACTGAAGACGAGTATGTGCTTGCTAACTACCATTATATTGTTTTGTTTGTTACATTTACATTACAAATTACAAGTATATTACGAATGAATTATAATAATTAACGTATGCTTGTGCGTTTGTTGTATTGATATTCCAATTAAGCGCGTGTGTAATGAGTGGAGCATTGTTTGTGTATGTAGTTAACTTAATCTGTAATTTGAATGTGTATGTGATGATTGATGGAGAAGTAAAAACAAACATGATTTTGGAATATTCGCGTATACAAACATACTTAGATAGATAAGGTGGCTGACTAGAAATAATTTTATTTTGATGAGGCAGTGCTTTGCATTTTAATTTTAATTACCGTAACCGTGCTGGATAACTGTGAATTAAATGGTAAAAATGAGAAATATTTAGTCATTGTCATTAAATTGATGTACAAGACTGTACAAGCTGAAGAATGTATTCTGAGTCTGAGTCTATTGCGAGCTAGAGCTTATGGGTCACCGGGCTGAGGATTCTCTGTTGAGGGTTGAGCTGGGGCAGGGTCAGCGGTCGTGTGCTGGATCTGGAAGTGAGCTCTCATATTGGCAATTTTGGAAAAGGATTTGGAGCAAACCGGACACTCTGTCAGCCCGCGATGAGCCTGGAATCAATACAAGTAAAATACATAATGAGTAAAAGCAGTTTAGTCTAATATTGCTTTCACCGGTGAAAGCACGCTTTCTCTGCTAGTTTTAAATTTCAAAGGCTCGGCGGAAATAATTGTACAGAAAAGTGAATGTGTTACCTTGAGATGGTCCTTGAGCGACCTGAGATGAACATAGGACTTTCCACAGAGATTACAGACGTGTGAAACTCCGCTGCCGTCCTCGGAGAAAGCTGGACTTTCACTGCTACCAGCACTGCTGGCCCTCCTCGCCTGACTCGTGCTGGGCTGAGGCTGATGTGGAATACGATGAAATCTCCGATGCTTAATTCGATCCCGAATCCGGGTTCTGGCCGCCAATCCAGTCACCGGGCTGGAAGTCGGCAGAGGATGGGTAGTTGATCCCTGCAGGAGTTGACGGGTGAGGCTGAAGCTGGTTGGGGTCAGTGCTGAAGAGTGGGTTTGGGCAGCACCAGCAGAGTCCCAGGCCTTCCGGAGCATCGGCAAACTTGCTGTTGCTGTTTTAGGGAATTTAGTGAGGGGTCGTCGAAAAGATGTCATCGGAGGAGGAACTGTCATGGACGAAGTCGGGTTCTGACTAGATGAGGTCATCGGACCTTGACCTTGGATGAGCAAGGACTGGAGCTCGAAGGGGTTAGTGTTCTGGAGAAAGCGTTGGGCAAAGGCCGGCGGAGCTTGGAGATACGAAGACAGAGCTGATCCTGATTCGGCGGATGAAACTTCCTCCACCATCGATGAACTAGAACACTGGGTCAGGGTGGTATAGGCTTCCTCAGCTTCTTCTTTGACCTCCGCTCCGACTTGAGTCACTACACAAATGTGTCGTGGGTGGGTTCGAGGATATTTGACAGTAATTGACGACATAGTTTAATACAATAGGCTACCTAATATTGTACTATGACCGGGATTTTGTTCTGGACAATCCTGCTTGGAATGACCGTATTTCCGCGAAATAGGATTGTCAAGGATAAAATCCAGGTCATAGTTAGGTAAAAACCTAAAAACCAACCTCATTCCTCCTCTGACTTGACATCTGACCTGGATTTTCAATTTTCAATATGGAAATGCTGCTAAATACGCAATGCTGGCATCCTCTTTGGAATTTTGAACCTAATCAAAGCTAACTTGTTTCTCTAGCCTTACCCTGTGTAAACCTGCGTTATGAACGAGTGAATTCCATTGACCAACTTTCTCCGGTGAAAGTACCGCAAACTTATATGATGATAATATTACAAATCCGGAAGCACTTTATTCAAAATATTCAATATATTCAAAATATTCAATCGCACTCACACCCGAGCACCTCAATCCAATACTTTGACGTTTTTTCGCGAGTTAGTCTTCCCTATTCGCTTCTTGTGTACCATTCGGAGATGTCTGATGAGGTGAGAGTTGGAGGAGAGTTGTTTTCCGCAGAATTGACAGACGAAATGTCCGAGATGGAAACGTCGGTGTTGCCCCAGGGTGTAGATTGTGGAAAATACGGCGGGACACTGGGTACACTTGTACTTGTACTTGGAGAAGGAGCCGCCGTAGGCGGAAGGGGCCAGTGGGTCCGTCACAGGCTCCTCAGACTCATTGTAATTGTACATAGTAATCTCTTGAGTACCTACAAGGAAGGAGATACAAGAAATGGTGAGACCGGTGACCTGTTACCCTAGCCTGACCCTATTACCCTAGCCTGACCCTATTACCCTAGCCTGACCGTGACCCTGACCCTAACCATGATCTCCGTATGCAGTATGGTGGAATGGAATGTACAAATATATAAAGTCAATTTATTTAATGCATTGAGACCATAATTTAAGGTGTTTGCCTCAGTTGGGAATGTACTGAGAATGATGGACGTTTTTAAGATGACGGTTGAGATGTGTTTTCTTGGAGAGCTGCTTACTGCAAACGGGGCACGTGAACTCACCCTGATGAAACCTACGGTCACAAAGTTAATCAATTATTCCAGGCTAAGCTCCTCTGGGCAGTGGACACTACGGAATGATGAGGTTATCTATCGCCTACCGTTTGTGTTCCGAGTAGGATGACATGCATCGATAGCCCTTTCCGCAGAGCTCACAGGTAAACGGAAAACCGGAGGAGGAGCTTCCACTATTGCCCTCGCTATTCGCCGTAAGCGTGGTTGTGGTTGTCCAGGTGGGAGTGGGGTCAGGCTGAGCCGGTGTGGCCTGGACGGGGTCACGAAATGGGACAGGCTCTACTGCTCTTGCTTCGCAGAGATCCAGTTTACTGTCGTCCAGCAACGTGGTTCGGACATGACGGAGTCCAAAGTACTCCAGGTCCAGATCTATGTTAGAAGATGCCGGAGCCAATCAGAAACTATTACGAGTTACGACACTAATAAGGACCATACGAAACAAGAGAAACAGCCAATACGAACTAGCCACTAGCCAACTATCTGCAATCAGCCTAAACCTAACCTAACCTTACAGCTAACTAGTGGATTGTATGTTAAGGCTGCCTACATAGGGTGTAATTAATGCACATTGCCAGCAAACGCCTATTTGCCACTTTTAAGTGTTTTTTGTGTGCCAGGGGCGAAAAATGGCCAAAAAACGACAGAAAACCATCAAAATATGGTAAAATAATGTACAGGGCGGCAAAAATAACACTTTTTGCAATTTTATATACAATTAGTGCAGCTTCCGGGCATTGCATTTATGAATTATAATTACATTACACCACGCTTTATTCAAATTCAAAATTCTACTAACTGGTCAAAAATGAGCACGAGTCCTATTGTACAAATAAATAGTTCAAATTAATGCAGCAGATACAGAATGCAGGAGTGAAATGAGTTTTCATTCGAAATCATTGAATCCAAGTGGGTACTCCGCCTCCACCGTCACGACCTCGGCCTGCTCCAAATCCTCATCGTCCCCAATCTCCTCAATCGTGTAGCACTCATAGTTCCCACTCCCCCCACCCCCCATCGTGGCCACGCCCGTGTCCGACAAAAACTTGGGCATCTTCGGCGGAGTTCCAGAAGAAATTGAAGGTTTGTCCAGAGCACTGGAGAGGAGAGGGTTATTGGCAATCGTGGCGGACCTGGCGGGAGTTCCGGTGGGAGACGGAGACTCGGCTGACCCACTCCCACCACCCCCTGACTTCCTGGGCGTGGTCGGGAGGTCTGGGAAGAGTGTTCGATGAACCGTGGCAATGTGTCTCTTGAGGTCCCTCGCCCGACTCATGACCTGGCCACAGACCATACAGAGATTCTCCATGCCCAACCCTTGATGAATCCGGAGCTGAAAGGAGATGAGACACACGGGGTTCAGACAAGAGCACAGAAACAAGGGCAAAAATCAGATTCAAATCATTAGAGAAAAGTGGGAGACTCACATGGGAGTCAAGGCTGGAGCGACACTTGTACTTCTTATGACACTGTGGACAGGGGTACCAGAGCTGATCGAAGCTCGAGGCCAGGATTTCCGTGAGGGACGAGGACATGGAAGAACTCTCCGTCTTCACCTGAGCCCCACCACCACCGCTCGAAGAAGCCTCTCCTTCATCAGGGCTCCGAGCCTCGGGCGTTATAGTTTCCGGTTCCTCCATCCGATGGTCCACGTGGGTCGGGTAGCGGCCCCTGCCCCGTCCACGCCCTCTCCCACGGCCTCGTCCTCGGCCCATCTGCGGGAAGCGGTGGTGGACGACAGGGATTTGTTGGGGGGTCCAGAGACTCCGGGGCTTCCGTCGACGGAGCGGTTTGAAGCGCGAATGGTCACGATGCTGGTGGTGTTGACGAGCAGAGTTGGTGAGGGCGAGGGTTCCTAGTTGAACGGTGTATGGAACGACGTCGAGGCCGTCCGGCCCAATGAGCATCTCCTCCTCCCCACCCCCGTAGTAGTCTGCAAGAGCCAAATTCCAAGGTTCCAACTGTATAATCTTATAGGGTCAGACAGGGGGACTAATACTGACAACAGTGGGACACCCTGGACGTATACGAATACAAGTACAACTAGCCAAGTGACAGGTGACAGGAAGTGAAGAAAATAATACCTAATTATGACCATCTGACCTGCCTACAGCCAGCCATGAACGAAGAATGAGACAAAGAAACATATGCACGGAAGTATGTCTGTATTCTATGTAAGTTTACATACTTTATTGCACTAGAGTCCAGTTGAGACTTGTAATGGCCACAATATTAGGCGTATTGATTGGGGGATTAGCTGAGGTATTTAGTATTATATTAGCTTATAAAGAGGCTAACAATAACAACGCTGCATGTACGAGGGTTGTCCCAAAAATAATGACACACCTTGCGATTACGATATCTCCGGATTGGCCACAGTTTAAAGGCTCAAAATCTAACAGTTCTTCAATATTTTTAAATCTTTAATAAAAATTGAACCAATTAACATTTCTACCTCGAAATTTTGAGGTTCGGACCGAAGTCGCTTTGTTAAGAAACCGATCAAATTTTCAACCTTAGAAGTATATAGCCAATCCAGAAATATAGAATTTTGGACACAAGAATGACATTTTTTGGAACAGCCCTTGTATGTATGCAGTCCTAATCTCGACAGTTAATTTACAAGAGTATTCAATATTCAAATGCATAGTCTGATTTAATTAAATTGTCTAAATTAAAGCTATACAATTATAATGAGATTGATTCCAGAAGAGCGGAAGGAAGAAATCTTAATGGCTACTGTGTA
>JAQFYT010000377.1:0-26771 GCA_034694925.1 Ceratophysella denticulata
TGACCTACATTATTTCGGGCTATGGTCGTTTTTTCATTTCGCTCAATGAGCGATTTCGGGCTCTGGTCCTAACATATGTACTATTAACTTTGCCCCCAATCAGCGAATCGAAATGAAAATAGATGCAAATTAAAGAATTTCATGGGAAGACAAAAATAAATTTGACTTATTAACCCTAACTTACCTTGACCTGGGGTCAAGCTTCGCGTCACCTGTGCACTTTTGAGCAGTTGACAATGAACTATGACGAGACTAGACGAGGAGGTTATGTATGTTGTATGTTGTGTGTGCTGGTTTGTGCTCTCTTTGTCAAGCTCAACACGTGGATTGAGAATCCCACCGCTAGGATTCAAAACAACCACGCACTTACTCTATCGCCGTCACTCCGTCAAACTCAATGTCAATAATTACAGGATAAATAAATTAATTACTCAAGGTTAATTGTGCTAATTCCACATTTGGACGATTTTAATGCTTGAAGACAAGAGTTAGCGGTATTTTAGTAATTTTTTCATAATTTTTTGTACGCACATCTCTGAGAAATCGGTACCGAAAGTTTTACCATTGCAAATGCCATGCCGAACTCTCATCACTGATTAACTAATTAGTTAATTATAACACGCTGAAAATCATGCATTGAGAGATTTTAATGCATTAAGTATGCATCTAAGCTAATTACAAGCTTTAAATGATAATAATTTATGCACTGGTTTAGCCACAATCGGTACCGAACTAGAAGACGATTGCTTATGGAAAATAGCATAGGATGTCTTGGCTTAATAACCCCTTAAGTGAAAACTTGGAGTCATTTCTTGTCCCAAGTCGTCGGTCTCATCTCCCGTATTGGGAGACAAAAATAAATTCGACGTGATTTGTGCCTGCATCAGTTGACTCACATTTTTACCAAATTCAAACAGTTTATCATTACTTACTGGTATTAAGGCAATTCGTATATTTTAAGCTTTGGTATTTCAGAATATTTGCTAATGCGTGTTACATGGTTCGGATTCGGAGTTGTGATTCTACCGTTCCTAATTGTGACGAAATACTCATTTTACCAACATTATTACGCCTAAATTCAAAATAAACAAATTTATCCTTATCTTGCGAAAATACTAAATATAAATATTCACGAAACTGACGCTAAAATGATTGGAAAATACTAGACGCATCCGTCAAATTATTTATACCCAAATTTACGTCAGGCCTAAAAAGCCGCTGCATTTCATCCACTTGTAAATGATCAAAGCCCAATTGATCTTGATAACGCGCGAGCCCCGTAAGTATTCACAAAAAAGTCTATCTCGTTCTGGTATAACAATTTGGATGAGACAGAGGGGTTGATGTGGGTGATATGTGATATTGTCTAAAGGATGGGCATACAGCGGAGAGACTGAATTATGTATTTCCAAATAGAGAGCGGACGACCCCTTTTCCCTACCCTTCCCAAATACCTTACATAGCTGAAATTCTCATTTTGATCCACACACACCATCATCACACCATATCACATATCACACCCTTTACTTTATTCCTGAAAAAAAAATAAGTGCAAGCTCCCCAAGTTTGGCACTTTGGTTCCCATAATGGTTTCTCAGGAATTTTTTGACTTTCCGCTATCCTCGGAGCTTCCGTCCGTGTCAACTTCATCAAATATTCATCCAGCTTCGACCAAAATCCTCCATTCATTCTTTTTGAACGCCCATAACCTACCCCTAATGGTTTCTCATAATATAAGGTATCTCGGAGAACCATGATATTTATGGATTGCGCCGGGTGTCATTCATAGTTAATGAAAATCGAGCTTTGCTACTCGAATTTTCTGCAGTATCTATATCTACGCTTAAAGCAATTAAGGATAATTACCTCAAATAATTTTAATTGGGCACTAAACTAAAACTATGAAATCCCAAAATTCAGGTCGATCGAATATCGATATTTGACAAACAAGCAGCTGCATGCTGCATTGACCGACCGAGTATATGAAATATACTCATTTAATATTTACTGTCCAAATACAAACACTACAACAAAATAAGGATAACAACATGTCTATGTAAACCTAAGCTAGTACAGGAAAAGCTATTTCTTCTAGCCTGTGAAACGAAACACGGACCTGTCAACCCAAATGAATGTAAATGTAATTCTTTTCTCCTTCTAATAGACCTACCCACGTCCTCCGAATTCTGCGTGCAACAACCATGTCTTTCCTGATTGAGATGACAACACATGTCAGGGAAAGAATGTAAATTCTACAAGGAAGCCAGGGCAGCAAGAGACCAACGGAGCGAGGACTCCACGTCCACAGAAAACTCATTCCCCCCGTCCTCGTCATGAATGCATGCGTTAGTTAGTTGAGAGCCGGGACCCCAGCACACGACTCACATCAAAAACTTGGGCTCATCTGTAGAATATCAATGAATTTTTTTGAATTGACTTCAAAAAAGAAAGTGACAAAGATGAGCCCGAAGAAAATCTTTCACGGGGGCGGAGATGACAAGGCAGGGGCAAAAAGAAAATAAAACGAAGAAAAATCATATGCACTCACTTATACATCAAAACAGTGGTGAAAAAAGAAAGGAAAAGAAGAAAATCCCACCAGAGGATTGGATCACATCACACCCCTCATCTCATCTCATCCCAACGCTGGTACGTGATTCTGCCGATTTTTATTAAATCCGAATACTATCCAAAAAGTAACGTGTCTCAGCACAGCACCCCGGTCAATTACTAAATTACTGCATAAGATGCAATGCTACCAATTGGGACGACGTAATTTCAAGATCGAAACCACGAATTATAGATTATTCATTATTTGCAATAAGTTATTCATTTTTGCGAACCTAAAGTACCAAAGTGGTTATTGACTACTATAGCATCTAAACCTGAAACCCAAAATTGTCACGAAATCCCACTCCCCGTCCGTAGCAAGATCGAAATCGAAGTCTAGCCACGAGCATGGCATTACCCTCATGGCAGGGAAAATAAAAACCTGTGTGCTTCCCGTACCAGACGACTCCAAGGGAGAGAGAGAAAATCTCTCTCCTGCTCACTTGATGACTTTGTAATAAATCAACCTTTCAGGAACTAAGAAGTATAACAAGTCTCTAAGATCTATCATATTCCGCCGGTTTCCTGTCCCGCTCTAAGCCTACTCCCTCCCGCCTTCAATCACTGACACCCGCGTCCTTTGCCAAAAAACTTCAGTTATCAGTAGTGCTTTCAAAAACAAGTCCTCACCACGTAGTACTCCTGTATGTACGTACGACGAGATTCCCTCTCTGCTTCCTTCATCCTCATCATAAACATAATCAATGGAGATAATTTTGCAGGTTAGACATCCAACTCACATTCCCATACCGCGGAATAATATTTTCTCAGTTCCTGTACGATGATAAGCAGACAGTCTTAAATTAAGTTTTTTTTCACTTCCTTCTCCCTATTACAATTTGAGTGAGAGCCAAGGAAATGCTGAGGAAAAGTAGGTTTCTTCAATTCATCATTCCTAGCATTCCGCAGACTCGTCTACAACTTGCCCAACACATTCGTAATAATAAACAGAACTCATCATGCAGCATTTAAGGCTGAATTTTCAATTTTGGCGGAATCTCGTAGTGTTAGCTTATGGATAAAATTAGTTGACAAGGAGGTTAATGAGTTTAGTTTATGCAATTTTATCAATACAATCTGCAAAAAACTTTTGAGAGTAGCCTTACACAAGGTTGAACTGAAATACGGAAAAACCCGTCAGGAGTCAAGGCACCAGACACCCCTAACAGACAAACCGATTCTATAACCACATTATTACCATTTCGTACGCCAATAACGGAAGGGAATTTGGCTAGAGACCTATTTTAACTCGTGCACTAATCCTGCTAATCACGAGATTGAGAGAGACGCTTATAAATGCTCTCTGTAATCAACACCAGCCCTCTCCCAAAATCCTTTTTACCAATTAAGCATATACCTACATGTTCGAATTTTTCTCTCTCTTTGATCCGTTTATAGAAATTCGTATAGGCTCATCTCTCCACACTAAAACCTAAAACTAAAACCGTGGTTCAAACTAAAACAGGCCTTGCCTTCCAATCCAAATCCTTTAGCCCAACTTAACTCTTCCATTAATATCCCCGGAAAGCAGGTAGAGTAGTGTACCCATAAAAACTCCTTGAACCGAGAAGACAGCATTTTTGATACTTTGCCATTTTCAGTTTTCAAGAGGACATGAACATGAAGGTATGACAACTCATATGTGTACAAAAGAAAACTCTCAAAGAAAAAAAGTTTTACGACTTACGACCCGTTGCAAACCTATCAGAGTCAAAGCTAAACGAAACATCAGTTTGAAGAGAAAAGTACTAGTCTCAAAAACTCCAAATTCCATTTCAAAAAAGTATAAAATAAACACCCCTAGAGAAAAGAAAAGTTCTTACCGAAAAATAACATCAGTTCATTCCATAATAATATTGGAGGCTAAACTAAAGGTAAACCGTTAGCCAATAATTTTACTTCAAGAAACTGAATTTGCAAAGTATAATAAATATCACAGTTTGTACTTATACAGTACAACATTTATGCTATTACAGTATATTAGACAATTCAGTGCCAAAGACTCCAAACAATTTCGCATAATTTATTTGTAAATTAAATAATATTTGCCGAGCGATAAGCATAACCTAGGCTAACCAACACCAACCACTTTCTGTTCCAGCAACCCGATGCATTTTACTACTAATATTCTATCAATTCAGCCAACAACGTGGTATTGGGATACAAAGAAATATTTCTTTTTCTTCTTTGCCCACAAATTACACTCCAGTCGGTCTAGCCGGCTCCTAAATTGAAGACAACAGCTGGGGTACATATTTCACCATCATGGTCGCACGTCGTACCTCTTACAACGATCATGCACACCCGTAATAGCAATAACAACGCGTACTAATGGAAGACCTTCTGTAGACATATGGCAGTCAACACGCCGACACACGTGTCAAGGAGTAAAACGACCAGTAGCAGAGACACACAATTACAAAAATCCATCATAAAACCATCCAGAAAAAAACCCACTAATAACAATAATAGCTTCGGCAAATTATTTCTCTGTCTCTCTCCCTGTGTTTTCGTGACAAGGCTTGTGGCACGCATGAGGGTCCAAGAAAAAAGTTATCATGACTCCGTGGCCTGTCCAATAGCCGAATCAATAAAAAATATATCATCAAAAATAGACTTCAGACCTCACAAAAAACTCAATGAATACGAAATAGGAAGAGAGACTAAGTAAATCAATCCACGCCTGGGCTGACCCTGGCTGCCAATGCCAAGTATTGCCAAATTCCAAAAATATAATATTTCATTTTTACATATTTCTTTTTACGTAAATGAGAAATCCTTGAGCGTCAGGAATTACTCGCCGTGTTACACATTTTACACATTACATAACGTTAACCTCATTCCAGCTCTAATGGGTTTTGAGATAAAAAGAGAAACTAACCATAATTTACATTGGATCAAGTGGGATCTCCCTACTCGAGATGGGAAAAGAGAACGGGGAGAGAGTAAAAAAAACCTGTCACAATCTAAAATATAAACCTGTACAAACTAACGCTTTTTGGCAACAAAACCGAGTTTCAAACATGTTTCCTCAGGATCCTCCGTTCGAGCTCCCTGGATGCCTCTGAGGAAGAAGCTCAGGGAAAAATGAAAAAAAAAACGTAAACCGATTACGTGAGAACCGAATCATGAAAGTGCCAAGACTCAATGACTATCCAACTTATAGCACACTCCTCCAGAACATAATATTAGGTAATATAAAAGAGGACCCACACACACACACAGCAACAACCAAACCTAAACATCACGGTAATACCATACCAGAGGCAATAAGTAAAAAAAAGCAACTTGTATCCATCCCGGCATAAAAAAGAAGGAAGAAGGCATCGTTCAATCTTATATTTACACGCTAGACTGCATCCATTCAACAAAATATTTTCTACTTGGCCTCATTTCCACTATTAGTCCAAGACAAGACAAGTTCGTTTTCTTTGTACACTTCTCTAGGGGTTAAGAGAAGAGGTTCAAACTTCTGAAACAGTGATTCCGGACGTTTCGTTCTTGGATGTCGGAAGGGCATATATATTTCGGTTATTTATAAGGTTTAATTGTATTAAACACGAAAACTTAGCCAAATACAATGTCAGTGTTGTTAGGATAAGTTAAAAGACAGAAAAGGTACATCAAATTTTGAATTTTAACGGTGTCTTGTATGTCGTTTTAGGTGACGGGTAAAATATGGTGTAATGTATTATGATTAACAGGGTTTTACTAGCTTACGTACGAGGCATTTAGAGATTCGTAAGATAAGATTTCATCGCTTATTATGCCAGGTAACGTTTTCCACTACCCTGGACGAATCATGTTTTGCACATTAGCGAATTATTAGCGAATTACAAGATAAAACATAGCGCACAAACAGTATACCCGCCAAGAGAAATGATTTAAAATGTTTTTTATGTGTTGCCGACCAAGGCGAAAAGTCCGTAAATTCCATGAAACTTAGTAAGTGGAAAATAGACGGGTATGAGGAAGAAAAGGGGTACAGTTTACAAATAGGAAATAATATTTCTTTCTCCCTGGCCTGCCGTAATACCAGACTCAAAATGGGAATTGAATCTCATAAGTAAAATCATTTTATGCTGAACTTCTCTTCTTGATTTTCCACACAACTTGAGCCCCCATTTCATTCCTCCACTTCCCTTTCTTTTTTACTTTCCAAAGAAGAAAATCTATACGGTAGAAGTTCTCTCCTTCACTCTTGTGCGGGCCTAGGAAGGATCAGATAGAAAAGCGCCTTCCGAAGTGGAAGGGAAATAGGCAACAATCTGTAAGATAAGTGTGGATGCACAGGAATGAGAGGAGAACAGCTTGGATGCGAATATTTACTGGCTTCCATGGAATTGCAGAGAAAACAAAAACTTAGCTCATTTTTCATTTTCAGCTCTTGACTCCCTTCACGATTTGGATAACATTTTATCGTCCCCTATACAGTCTCTGTCTGCCATGCTACGCAGCAACTTTGTACAGGGTACAGGGTTGCTTATAAACAGTTTTCATCGTACCAAAAACTGCAGCGTGAACTGGTATTTCACAACGTATAACGTATCTCATGGCACATGTCATGAAACGAACAATTCTGTATTTTCTTGTACGCTGTACGAAGGAAAGTGTAAGAGAAATATTGATAGACATGATGACAGATTTCGGTTTCACTTAACATATTTGGAATAATTTCGACATTGGCTATGATATTAGGACTATATCGGGAAAATATTCGAACAAATCGCGAATTATTAATTATCGCTCTTTAGTGCAACAGGAATACTGACCTTTCTGGATAACTTCAATGGTAAAATGCTTATTTTAAAATACTTCTTCAATATATATAGTATACGTAAATAGCCCAAAGTCGTGACTTATTCGGGCTAACCAAGGGGAGAAAGGTTACGATGAACCCTGCACATTGTACCTATACTGTTAAGCCAACGCCTTTCCCTATCCTATTTCTTTTAGCATTCTACCCAGCTCCGATAGCATTAGCCAGGGTCTTAGCGTAGTGAAGTGTCAAGAAGCAAGAGAGGAGAAAACCCCTTTTCTAAACAAATACGGACCCACTTTATATTCCTTACTTTCATCATTTTCATCCCGAAAAAAATCCTTCCGTGGGTTCAGACTTTCAACTCGCTTTACAATCAAATTCTCGAGATACCAGTGCCGTCAAATGTACAACATCCTATACAACTAGTACTGAATTAGTTTACTTCAGTCCATACGGGCCGTCGAATAATAATGGGCATGGGGAGTCTGAGCAGAGCTAGATAGAGAATGAGAGACAGGACAGAATAATTATAGACGTGAAATTCTCTCTCGTCTCCTTTCATATCGGAATCGGAAGTGACTATATGAGTTTGGACAGCCGGCAATAAACCTACTTTTTCAAACCCAAGCCGATCGATACTTGTATGTTCTTCCATCATATCCTACCTTGAATGTAGTCGACAAGACAGGACAATAAACGCTCAACACTTTATATTCCTAATTTTAGGGCTATTCTAGTAGTTTAAGTGATATCTCGTAATTTTAGCTCAAAAGGGCAAAACATTGTCCGGTCCAGGTAAATAATCCTAACGTTCGTAATTAGTTATGTACGAATCATACCGTGGATCATGTTTTGACTGTTAGCTAGCATTACCACATACCGCCGAAATTCAAAATACGAGAAACACCTTAAGGGCACCTGAATTACCGAATTTTACAGACTATCAGTTCAACCTACCCACGTCCAACGAATAAATTCAAACAAACTATCAGCCGCACAGGACTAAACTACACGAATTCCAACCTAATTCTCCTGATAAGCTAATTATGTTTCTTTTCTTTCATTCCGGATGAGTAAGCATGAATAAGTCAGGAACGCACGGAGAAAGTAAAAAAAAGCTGAAATCGAATCAAATACCAAGTAGAAGTTGGACGGGGAGGTACCGAGCGAGGTACGCGAAACGAAACCAAGTCCCGTCTATCTTCGTGAAAAGCATATCCTGTTCTATCCGAGCAAATAATTATTAGTGTAGAGGAGAACCTCCGTCCAATTCCCTCAAGAGCTTCCTCTCTCGGCGTGCCGAGCATGAAAATGAGCCTTCTGAAAAGACGGGAAGAGAGAAAAACTGTATTCTATTTCGATATAATGCTCACTCCTGCTCCTGCCGCCCCTTCCTTGCTGCCCGCCGAGCCCATATCCCACGGATTCATGACACCCGGAGAAAATGGGAAAGTGTGACTGGAGGAAAACCCAAAAACTTTCCAAACTCCCAGTTTCAAGTCTTATAAAGTTGAAACTCAAATCAAGCCATGTGTGTTAGATGGAGACATGGTTCCAGGTCTTTTGGACTCCAATCGCCGAAACAAATATTTTTTCATTTGTGGCTTAATTTTTTTTTGTAATAATTACTGTCACTGTCCAACATGGCCTTGCGATAAGTTAAGACAACTGTAGGGTAATGCAAATTTTCTAATTCCAAACTAAGGGGAGGGGCTCTAATAAGTAAGTACTATGCTTTACGGCATTAAATGAAATCTATCCATAAGAGTTAGTACAATTGCCCTAATTTATACTCAACTGGATACTGAAAATTAATAATTCGCCAAAGGTCCTAAATTGTCAATATCACATAACCATAGTCCCAAATGCCCGAGAGAGAAACTATGAAGAACAGCGTGACTCGGTTGGATGCGCTAGACACCCAAGCCCAATCCTTACCACCTCCCATCTCGCTTCGACCCTAAATTAATGAAACAAATTATGAGAGATGATACGGAGGGAGTTGTGAAAGTTTAGTTTTTGGGGTCTTAGCCTGTCTTCATATATTACTCTTAATTGGAATCTATGAGAATTGACTTCAATTATAGACAATTAGCTCAAATTGAGTCCAATCTACCCAATCAACCACTCAGCCTTCTCCTCATCCTCAGCCCTTCTTTTCCTCACACAGTCAGTCACAGAGTCCTCATCATGGAAACGAGCAGCAGCAGCAGCTCAGCAGGAACGACGTTTCAGAAATGGACAACTTCGTGAATGAGTTCAAGTAACATTACATCCTATACCAAACCTTGGAAAAGGATGTTTCCGCTCAGCAAACAGCATTATTAGCTCCGCTCCAGCTCAGCCCCATTCAGATCCAGACTCCAGAATAAGCGTAATGGGTTATTTCGTATTGGACAGTTAATTTTAGCTAATTCGCGTCATGCTGTCTAATATATTTCCTTGAATTTAAGTGACACTATTTTGTTCTAAGTAGGTTAAATTGTGCTAAATAGCTTAATTTCGCCACTCAAGCAAAAAACATGCAACAAAAATCGTTATGCGTCACACCGTCCGATACGAAAAGCCAGGAAATTTGTGGAAGTAGAAGCCTTTTCGATTTGAAACTCACTCACAAATTCTCTTCAATTTATCTCTCTTCATGTGGAGTAGGGAAGTGGACAAAAGGACTGGGAAGCCTACATTCATTAAAGGTTATAATCAGAGGGGACCTCTAAATAACAGGGACGTTCGTTCGTGGAAGCAAGAGACAGAACTATAAATACTGTAACAGAGAAACTATACAAATGTTTCGGCACCAGCTCCAATGTTTTGGTTCACGTTATTATGGTCTCCCCAGCAAAAAAAAAACCTTGTTCCGTTCTGGGAAGTAGGAAAAAGAGATTTATGCATGTAGGACAAGTCGTCGGGAGAGCTATATTTGATGAGATCTGATTGTGAGATCTTCCATTTTTACGAACACTACACTTTACGAGCATCATATTAAAATTAACTGGATACTAAATAAAAACTAATGCGGACTAAATATTCAACGCTTGGAGTCGCTTGGGTGAAAATCATATCAATATATCAGGAAATATGGGCGGTAGACTTTAGCCTGTGTTCTCGCAGGCTTGTAACCATGAGGAAGATTAGGATAGAGAATACATGTATTCTCCGTGAGTAGCGAACCCAGTGATTCTGACGAAAAAACACTTAGCATTCATAAACTATCCTCTCTGACAACCACATCGTCATTAACTTTTATATTTATCGTTATTAGTGAGGCTGACGACACAGAAGCAATTTGGAGGTCCTTTATTTTCTTTTTTTTTCGCGTGTTTGGGTCGGAGCAACCTGATTACAAAAATATACGAAAGGAGTACAGTCTACTACTACCTATTCTATCACTCATGCCAACCTGCATGTTGTTCCTAAAGTACTCCTGAAGGAGATTACGACAGCAGAGTCCGTCGAGAGAACGTCAGGTTGTTACATTATGAATGAATGTCACTGAAGAAGTTTCTCTCCTTCTTGGGTTCCTTAAGTGAGTCTCAAAGTACAACTCAAGAAGGTTAACAAATGGATCCGAATCCTAACTACACCATGTTACGTTTCAGAACACACACACACAATGGGAAATGCAAGGGAAGAAAAGGACATTTCCCATTTTCCACCGACGACATATTTATATTGACGACAGAGGACAAGGTATCACATTCCAATCGATTTCCATCCAAATCCTTCTAGACCGAGAGCAGTTCACAACCGATTCGGTAACGAAATTTCGTAACGGCGAATTTGACTCGTGATCAGCGTAACAAAACCCATCGTCCCAAGGTGCATAAAAATGCATAACGCTAACGCTCTGAATTACTTCTACTAGACTTTACGTAATACGTAATGCATTATAATATTTGTAAGCAAGTGCACAGAATTGCTTGGTATTACGTATTACGTCCCAAACTGTCGAATACGATTATGACGAGATACGCCACATGGAGAAAGCACAGCGAAAAAAGGGGGATCGGATCCCAGAGTTACTTTACTTTTACTCTACCTCTCGTCTTGGGTTGCATACATATGGACTTGCGAGGAATAATGCTACATCACTCAGACCCTATATCTCTCGGCACAAAATGAGTAAAAGTCGATGTGAACCAATCCAAATGTCCCATTCCCAGCCCTTCTTTACTGTTATGTGTATTTTCTATAATAGAGTAAGGGAAGAGGACTGTGGAAGAATAAAGATGTGCTTTTCTTGGGCTCCTAGTCATTCTGCATTCCCTGGTGCCATATGTAATGAAATTGGAAAGGAAAAGAACACAGGAGCAACAGAATAGTGAAATTCCACTACAGCCTGTGAACTAGGTATTCTTTCCTACCTATATGAATATTGTGCATTGTGTAGAACATACAGAACAGAAAAAAGCGTATAACTGAGAGAGATATAAATTGCACAAGATTAATCACAAACACCAACAGGCACTGATGAGGCATTTAGTGTAAAAAGACTTTGTAATATTTCATTCTCCAACAGTGTAAAGGGAAAAACCCTACCTACCTATATAATATGTGGGAACACATGACGACAGTCTCAATTTCCTGAAAAAAACTCGAGTCGAGCTGGGATTACGATTCATTTTCTCTCATTGCTCATGTATGGTTGGTTTTCATGCTTTCTCTCTCAAGTCTTTCTCCATTATATGCATGACCTGTTTCTTATTCCAAGTTCCAGGATTAGACTCAAATCTCCATGTAAGACTTTGAGCAGTAATCACAATCACAGCATTTGTCATTCGTTACAAAAAGAAGGCTTCCCAAATTGAATCGTGAAGAAAGACGTTTCATTTCCGTATTCCTAATTTAGAATAATTCCGCACGTGTAATTCTTGGAATTTCAACATAAGCACAGAGAGGAGAGCTAGCTACTACCTATTTAGTAATCCTATTCTGTATGTAAACTTTCAAAGTTCCAAGGTTCGTTCCAAGCTTCATTTAACAAGGGAAAACTGATGGTCTGGAATATATGTATGTACGTTCTACAACGTAATAGAAAAATCTGCTCTGTTTCAAATAAATGAACCATGTGTACAAGAAGGGATCGAAGCTCAAAGAGAGATTCCATGCCTATTACAAGCTTTTATCACGCCTGACGACTCTACCAGCACAACAGCAGCCAGAAAGAAGCTCTGCTCTGGCTCAATGTATATAAGTGAGATTGATTGATTCTCCCTGAAATTTCTAACACCTTTTCCCATTGCCCCTGTCACGTTCCACATTTTCATCTTAGACAAAAATAAATAAGCTTTTAACCCCCAGCAGCAGGTCGAGAGGAAGACCTAGTTTCTTCATTCCGTCCTCGTTTATAAAAAGCATTTTCTGAACATTGAACAGGTTTCCCAATTCCAAAATTCTAACCTATTAAAAAAACGGATTCGTTTCCTTACCTTGATGCTATCGTAGCAAGCCGTCACTCTTCCATTCTGTACTTCCACATTGACTGGTGGATGGGCAAATTTACACTCCGTGTCAGGTCGAGAGCATTTATTCCTCTGGAATTCTCGGCATACTTCGAGCTGGAGCCAACGAGAGTCCTTTATGTTCAGTAAATTATTCACATTGACCATAGCCATGATGAATGTGGGCTCTGTGCTGTTGCGTATATAGGAGTCTCGGCTACGGTTGAGGACTCAGAGAAGCAGAGTTAACAATAGTAGTTAATTCTACTATTACAAAGGACAAACCGCAAAAATCTGTGAATAAATAAAGAAAAACCACAACGAATTAGAATACATTGTAGACACGTTCTGCAGCTCAGCAATACCAAAGAACACGGCACATTTCCTCCCTGATATTCATTCAGAGGACGCTTTTTAAAAAGACATTTCTCTCTGCCACCCTTCCTTACATGTACATGTGAGTAATACCTCGTGTTCTATGATAGTTCTTCAGATCAATTGTACTAAAAATCACTTGAGCACAAGAAAGAGTTTTACACTCTGTCAGCCGAAAGAACCAAGAACCCCACTCCAAATTCCAAATGTAATAAAATGAAATCCAATTCAGATAAAAATGCTGCTGTTCGGCCAAGATGACACTCTTGACGAATGACACTCACTTTTACTTGTCATTTCTATCAAATAGTATCTAGAGCTCAATTCAAGCAAGCGTGGTGGATAAGAAGGAAATCCCTTTGGATTTGTTTTCTTCTTCAGAAAAGCGCAGTAAGATCCTATCACGCAGACCCAGAACTTTGGTGCTAAAGCTAAACAGCCTACCAAACTCAAACTCAACTACTAGCTCTGTTTAAAAGAAAGCTGACTGCTATTCCCAACAACCAACTCTTGTCAAGAGAGTCAAGTTGATGACTAATTCCAGACTGAATAATATACACAAATAGAGAGCTTGCATAAAAACTTGGGAGTTATCCCCTTCCCCACCCTCTTTTACTCGATAAGAGTTTCCAGGAGCTAGTATCAATGGATAAGCCATAAACCACATGGTAGTAAATTAGACTCATTCCCTTTCAGGAATGAGAATATAATAAAACATAAAAAATTCGCAAACGAAAGCACCCAGGCTACTTCACTATATCCGCCGTCCGCTCGTTCTCATTTCCAACTTTCCTGGTTCCAGCCAGGAAAAAGCCATAAACCTTATTTTTTGGGCGTCGACAAGTCTCGATGACTAGACCCAACTACTACAGTAAATATAAGTAAAGATAAGTAATAGAAGTTCATGTGCAATTTTTTTTTGCACGAAGTAAGTCGAGTAGTACCCGTTCGTCTTTATATATCCCATGTAGGAGAGTCATTCAAATATTTGCCGATTCTCTCGTCGTCTCTCCCTTCCCAAAAGTTTAGTCAATGTGGGGATTGCATGTTACAGACGGGTTTACAATTTGCACAGAAAGCTCTCCCACCAAACAATGGAAGCACGTCATTTGATCCTGATCGTTTTGATCACAGAATTGAATCAGTCAACAGTCAATACATATAGAGAAAATTGAGAAAAATTCCAAAATTTAACAAAAACCTCAATGAGCACTAAACGTGATTTTAAAAAAGCTACAGCCACAGTTTAAGCCGAAGTTTATTTGTTGCATTTGCTGAGATACCGGATTCGAAAATGCGGCAAGTCTACTTCACTACAAGCACTGCAACTTATAACAGTCATTTCTTCTACACGTCAATAACTGACTGGTTCAAATACAGATAGGGAACCGCCGAATGAAGACCCAAATGCCGTGGAACCCGCCAGCAAAACCCCGTCGTCCACGCGCTCTAATTCTTCTCTATCCACTCACTCAGCCTTTTCTAGACTTTTATGGCACTTTCGCCATCATTTCCTCAGGCCCCTCTCTATCCCGACTTCATGACTATTCCCACTCACTAATGAACCCTGCATGCAATTCCAACTCATTATACTTTACAACCCGGGCCTTATAAACATAATAGTATTATCCGAACTCTCCATCAGGTTATCTCGCCTTTCCTCGCAATAGCCCAAAGTTTTCGTTTACAGCATAAATGTTCCCTGGTAATCCGTTTGAAGTAAGATTGGAACAGTTCTTTGTTCCTGGGAGTAAATCCCAATTTTTTCCACCGTTTTTATATGCCAAACTTCAGTGAACTCGGAACTCGTGTTTTACTTCGCGAAAAATGACTAGCCACTGTTGCACTGTATACAACCAACGTGCAGACGACTGGCACGTGTTTGAATACCACGATATCCAACTCTACTCTATCCCTGCCATATACCATAGTCTAAGAATTAAATCCATAAAAACAGATAATACTTCCTTCTACTTCTCGAATCTTGCTAAAAGAGCACGCAATGCAAAATTCACCCAATAGGACTCAGGCGAACAAGTTCCATATTCGCCATATATCTGTCTACACAATACACAATATATTCGGTATTGGTATGGTACTGGGTACATATACTTCTGCGACAGGAACTGTATATCTATGTTATAATTCCTCTATAGGAAATCATCTATACTTGTAGAAAATTCAATAATCTAAACAGCATATAGACAGCGCTTTGTTGAAACCAATCTCCGCCAAAAGAAAATAATCGACTTTGTTTTTTGGGACGTTTCTTCACTATTTCTTCGTCTTCACAATAGAATCCAAAAACTTTTCAATTACTATAATAGAAAAACCATGCTTCCCATTTCCTACCCAATCTCGGCATCCCACAAAACCTATAAGACACTTTCTTCCCATAAGCTACTTATTCGGAATCGGAAGAACTTTGTAGGCTAGTACTGGTAATGTCAATCTCAGAAAATTCTTGTAACAATATAGAATCTAGGCTAACTGCCAACTGCTGTAATAACAATATTTATTATTACAATACCTATTCACATACTCCACTAACAGTAACATGAGCCGAAATTGGTAACACAGTAAGAACATTTCACTCCGTGTCTCAACAATAAAAAATCAAGCGCGAACAGCAATTATTATAATCCTATGTATACATTACATTTATGAAAATCTCATTTATAAAAACTGGAAAGCATAAACTAACGCTGCGAAAAAGCATAACACAAAGGAATATCAAGAATAACAAAGCCTATCTCATCCGAACACCATATGTCCAAATCCCAATTCCGCGAGTAGTGTAGGATTTTGTTAGCTCGAACAAGATAATCGACCATTCCCCGCCTGTAAGGCCTTAGTTTTATGCGATAGTACAAAAGACTCACTCATGCATATCTTCTCCACACAGAACAGAAGCAGATGACACAAAAGACTCTCGTCAAATCCAATCCACTATCCAACTAATGTAGACCCTCCTAAAAATTAACAATGCCCCAACTGAGCTGACAAGGCATGTACCCGCAACAATAGAAAAGTACTTATTAGGTCAAACAAAGTGACAGTCCATAACTAATACTGAAAATGAATATCAGGGGGAGGCCTAACTGCACAGAACAAGACACGCAGTAGTAATAACAATATATTTAAAAACTGACCCACTTTTTACACCAAACTAAATATACAACCTGTACCAGACCAGATGGACTTTGCAAATATTATGTAAAGAAAACAAAAGTAATTAGGTCGAAGAGTTCGCTTACATTGAGCGGAAGTTACTGCATTTCAAATTGCATCGTGAGGGTGGATATAACTAGCAGTTTGGTAGGGAGGTACTAGGTACCCAAGTAATAGTAAATTACATCAGCAGAAAGAAGACCCATTTGTTTTCATCATGTTGCATGAATACTCTCCATCATCTTTTTAACCCTAGTCACGTACTGTCAAAGTATGTGGGCGGATTAATGTGAAATGTAGACAAAAAAGATTCAGATTATGACTTGGCTTAAAAAGATGACGAGGCGACCCAGGAGAACATTTGCGTGACTCGTCCGTTTGCCTCTCTAGCATCTAATATTCCGAAACTCTCCTAAAAGGATCGCATTATACTCTCTACAGATCTGCACACACAAGTTTTTAATTCCGGAGGGAGCTTCGTGTCGAGGAAGAATTTGAGTTCAGTGTTCAGTACAGAGCGCTCTTTCGAAATTCACATAGAACATAACCCTAGAACCTTCATGAATAAATACATTTAAGTAATTCTCCCAAATGTCGACAGCCAGAGAGAGAGACGGGACAGGACTGTCCCAGCCCCAGCAAGCCTATGTAGAAAGCTTGAAACTCAATTAAGTGTACCCTAGTAGTTTATATCCCCTACAAGGTCTTGCCTTCTTTATATTTAACATCTCAATCATTCCGAGAGGGACATGACAAGAAAACAAAAGTACAAGGCTAGGCTCATCACGACTTTGGGAAAAGACCTTACTAAGAAGAAATAGAAATTGTCTTCATTTTGATTCAGTTCCGTATTCCATACTATATGTACATATGGGCTGATTCAAGCTGTGTAGGTATTTCGCGAGTCTTAAATAACTTAATCCCGACTCAGAGCAGCATTCGCGGTCAATTGTGCATTGGAAAATTCGAACTTTCTTACATGCACGAATATACCTACCCTTATGAACGCTAAAAAGCTAAAATGTTAGTACTCGGATCGGCAGATATTAATTCCATAAACGCGTTATCGGCAGATATTAATTCCATAAACGCGTTAAAAATCTACATATCTAAGCATTTGCTTGCTGGGAGTCCGAAATGGTCAAAACACAAATTGATCTAACGCATATATCCTACAAAAGCGCCCAGCTGTACATTCCTAATGTAGAACGTAATTAACTATACTACAACTGTAGACGAAGCGAAGAAATACATGAGCAGAAATACAATGAAGGAATAATGCGATGAGGATGGACACTTCTAGAATTTAGCACAATGAATACAGAGATGCACTCCTGATACAAAGTGATTGACAGGACAGTGTGACAAGGAGTCATTTATTTTTGTTTCAATACCTAAGTTTAAAGCCCTAGCCTAGGAACTATGGACAAAAGCAAATACCTAGAATAAACTATCTGTTCTTCAAAAATGCACTGTGTAAACTAACGAAATCATCCACTGACTTGAGCACGAGAGTACTCTCTAACAACCTCAACCTTTCCTTACAAGAAAGAATTTGCATAACAAATTCCTATTATCCAATCTGCCGTCGTCTGAAGAGTCCATTAAAGATAAGCACCCCGAGGTATGACTAATATTAAATTCTGAAACCCATAATCTTCATCATCATAAATATCACGCTCTGCACATAACCATAACCTTTAAAGCCGCCGATCCCACTTTGATTATTCTGAATGAGTCCTGGGGATCTAATGAACCTATATATAGAAGTTTTTGCAAAAAGCCTTCCTTCTCGTCGTGATGAATAACAAATAACACTAATCTACAACAAGGTTGCTTTACAGGGCTCGAGATAACCAAATTGCAACTCAGAGACGTTCTGCGTATCACTACACTTTCATTTCTTAAGATGGTAATAATAATTAGCACCCTTGAGTAATGATCACTTTAATATTAAAATAAATCTTCATAAAGTAGCCTCAACTTCAATTTGTATGTATGCCAAGCCAACTATTGTGATAAATGAACAAGAACAAATTCAGATTTTCCACAAGGTCGCAAAAATATACTAAAAGTACTTACGGCACCCATAGCGATTTGTCAATGGAAATAGAGGCGTATTCGCATTTGGTAAAAGCTTTTGGGTATAAAATTCAATCTCCATAGCGGACGTCAGTGTGAACTACATGAACGCGTGACTGGACAGTGTATAAAAGGCTAATGCATATATAATAATAGAGAAGGCACAACGACAAACAAGCAATCGATCACGGCTTCTTTTACACACAAACCAAGTTAAAAAATGCATAGCTTCAGGTTGAGACCTCGGACGTGGCATTCACTATTATACTAGGTTGTTGACTTGGGAGTTTAATATTGCACCTTACTTAACCTTCAGCTTTATTGATTTTTTCGCAAGAACTGTCTCGTCTCAAAGTCTCAAGCCTCGGCCCATAGCCATTATATTCGCGTTTCGCGTTCATTCTATCCAATGAACAAAAAATGCATTCATTAAGGTTATTCTAATTTAAGATTTGAATTTTGCCCGTTAGCCAACATAACGTCAAAATTCGAACCATAAGATTAGCCTTAATTCACAAATATTAAGTGCTAACTGCTTACTGCTGCCAAATTCACGAATGATGAAACCTTAATTTTAGTCATTCTATTCTCAAAAATACCTTTACTAGAAATTTAAAAACTTTAAATTTTAAATAAACAAAGTTAAGCACAAAGAAATTCTCCAAGAACAAATCACCCCAGGCCTTACCTACACCAACACCTAGGTATTCCCAAATGCTACCTCGTCTTCTCATTTTAACCGCATTTCGAGAAAGGAACATTAAAACTTTTTAACTTGAAAAACTTTTTTTTGTTCCATGATTCATCAACACACGCCTCGACGCTTTTCTTTCTATTAGGTTGTATAATTCTTTTTCTTTCCTATTCTAAATTCTCCAGTCCTTATGGTTAAGGAAGCGGGATGGAGGGAAGACGGAACCAAGGCAATTCCGATTAAAAATTTACTACCTAAAAAAAACTCGAGTCTAACCCTCTTTTCCATCACTCAGCCGTCGTCCCCGCGCATATACATTTTTTTCGGGATTTTTTAAGACTATCCTACGAAAACCCTTGTCGTCGTTTTATAGCGGTTCATTTCATATATACATTCTACCCGTTTTCAAAGTACGGGAAATCTTCTGAGTTCACCATGTACCAAAATATATGTCTATGTAACTCACCTCCAGCATTACGAGCACTTTCACCAGAGCCTTACAAGGAAAACGAAAGTCATCTCATGAAAATTACAACTTTTCGTCTATTTCCTATTTCGAAAAGACTCATTCCAACAAAACTTCAAGAAGAATAACTAATGCCGACGTCGTCTCTGGGAGTCTTTTTTTTTTCTTGCTGGAATTGAATGAGTTTAGTCAACGTCTTTTCTCTTATTCCCCAACTTTCTCAACCCAAACTCACTCAATAATGTGACTCATTCAAGGCTCACTTGGAAAATCGAGAGTGAACAGTGTAGGACTAGAGATGAAAAGACAAACCAAGAGTCTCCGTTAGATAATTTCATTATGTTGCAACTTTAGATGATTTTGGCACTACGACAGATCTTACACTTAAAACCCTCATGGAATTAAATGCAGGGCACATCACACATCTTAACCTCAACCCTTCTGTCCTTGCAACGCTCACACTGTCACAATAGTCCCTTCCTGTTGATTAACTTAACCAACCTCAAGCGGAGCTCTAAACTAATTATGTCACTCAGAATACATAAGTGTGTGTAATGTAAAATTCATGTAGTTTCTTGAGGCTCTGGTCTGGAATTCTACGAACCCTGAACCCAAATGTGGTGAGTGCCTTCGCACTCTTATTTGCTTATTTCACATTAAAATTATGCCAAGTCAGAGTTGAGAATTGACAAAATACCTCCCCGCCCCCTTCAGTCGCCACAACAGTTTGGAGTTTGAGAAAAGTAGATTAACGTGTACCAACCCCGACGAAGAAAAACAGGCAAAATTTATTGCAAAGCTCTTCCTGACACACACATACACTCTTAAATTAAATTGAACCCACAATATAATTCTGAAATGACGAGAGATACACATAGGTAGCTCAGGACAGAATAATCCATACGACAAACCCTTATAATATAATGCTTCCTTTGAACACCAAACACCATAGCACTAGGTACTGAAAGTGAGAGTTCTATTCCGTATATCTTAGAGACATAATATTTATGACATAAATTCACGTATCAAAACGAACTTCCGTTGGCAGGAAGTTGGTGCACGTTGGGTTCTCGACTAAACTCTCCTTAACCATACTTCATAGGCTCTGTGTTGGATAGTTTATATTTCTCTTTCCTTTGCCTTCCCGTTGGCTCGATATGATAAGCTCAAGTTTAGATACATCATGAGCTCACTCTCTCCCTCACTCTGTCATATGAGCTGAGGATAGGGGAACTAACTGGTCTCCTATCTCTCCTGTCCATAATGGACCCACTCATTTCCTCCTCCGTGTGTGCATAATATTTCTTTACACATTAGTAGTATCAATATCGACCAAATTTTTACCACCAAATATAATTCAGGACAGGAGCTACCATACATATACTGAATGTTTAAAATGAAATTGATAACTAACAGGTACTTTCATTAGAAAAACACTCCCGACCACAACAGGGTTGGAAAAATCAATGTTTTTACTCCATGACTTTCATTTTCAGCTGTCACATTTGATTGACACAGACACTGACATTGAGTCTGTTGTTGGTAAAACGAACATGATTGAGCTTAGGGAAAAAACTCTGCCTGCAGCAAACGCATTTGACATTCAACGGAAAACTATTAACAGTGTCAAACAAACACAAAATTTGCGCCAAATCTGTAACCATTCTACCTTATGGGCACAAGTTTAAACACGTATAGGTTAGTATTGTGATCATTAGCTTTCCACTGGAATTGGCTCTTACGGTCGACAAACAACCCTGCAAACAACCCAGGGATATCCGATACAACCACTTTTCGTGGAAACACAATTTTTTGCTCGAGTTGGCATAGAATAAGTAGAATACAAAAAAGAGTTAATTCTGCAAATAGTGGGCTGTCCACCCACCCATACCTAATATCCTCTCTCTCTATTACCAGAAAAGAAAGTTCCTGTATCACTAGTAACTGAAACCGATCACGCACCCACCTTATGTCTATATTTGTTTGAACCTCCTCCTCGTTCCTCGTCTACCTCTACAGTACTCTGTCAGATCAGTTTTCAAGTCTTCTCCGTCGCTCATAATCATATATCCTGGAGGAGTTCCACGTAAAAGCCAATCTGCTTAATTCATCAGCCAAACTACGAAGTCAGGACCTATCCATCTCCCTCTCCAGTTCTGTCCATCCATCTATCTCCAAGCGAGTCGTTCTCAACTTCCGTACACGCCCAATTCAATTCCTTCAAAATCCCTTTCCTGGAACATCTTTTCCAAGTTTCCAAACAATTTCCTCTCATTTCCACAGAGCCATTTCTTCAATAGGGCTCAAGGAGAGTTAAGACTCGACTTGACTTCCTCTTGTTTAAATTGGGAAAACAGCCACTTCCTTCCATCATCACCCGATCGATTAAGGCCAAGTTAGAGTAATCCTCAGAAATAAGATAATATCTTTGTGCCAAGTAAAGCACACTAGCAACCAGCAACCTATCGCCAGGGTTGTCAAATTCTGATAAACAAAATTCCAAACATAACGCCAAAAATTTCAAGTTTGTTGTGCCTTGTCTCATCTCATACCGTAAAACGACAACACCCCATAAACTTAGTCAATAACAAAACAAGCTAACATGGTCTATTTCTTCATCGGGACGGTATTGAATTCTGTCAACAACTATTGCCAATTACGAGTGTTGCACCAACAGAGTACACTAAAGTAAGCAACATGCAAAAGACAACTTATTTGTCCTACTCCAATTTTAGGGTCAAATAAATTCGCTTTTTCGCAATACAATGGGATATTTGTATTTTCAAACATACATGGAGGGTCGACGGCGAATCAGAAATTATCTTCTGAAATGCCAGTGTTTTATATTCTAGAAAGATTTAACAATATTAGGGATTGTTAAGTTAATTTGTCCATGAAGTAAGCTTTCCACGCCCGGTCACGTAAGATAAGTCTGGTTCTGTTACTTTGAACACAGTAATTTAAACCACAAATTGGGATTCATCCGCTAAAACCATTAATTTAAAACAATCATCTGTCTGGTTTTAAACGAGACAACCCTGTAGGAAACTCAGCTCCGTTATCTGCCAGACGTGTTATTTATTCATCAACCATCTCGTCACCTCTGGAAATACTTCAAAGTTAGTCTGTCCTCCGCTGTCAGTACTGTCAAGACCCCAGAATACGGGAAGCCTCAGTCTCGATCATCACGTTCATTCTCATTCACCGCTACTCGGCATGATAAATGTTAGAATATTATTTTCAAAGACTCAAAAGACATCTCCCCCTAACCCCGTTCCATTGTGCAAGCTTCTTTTATCAGAGAGCTTTTCCTCGTAACTTTCACCTAGTCAAGAAATGCAATCTCATTCGTAACAATCAGAATGAAAAACGAAAAAAAAAGAATGAGACAAGGCACAATTGGCTGGAATGGAATTAAACTCCCATTCAGGAGCTAATATTCCCATTTACCAACATTAAAAGAATCTCAAGTGTGAACTTAAAAAAAGAGTTCATTCACAACTCATTTCCGTTTCTCTATGAAAAAATTAATACACAAAGGCTCGGGCTCGGTAGTGTGGTGAAGTGGGGGCATAAGGCAAAAGCTCTCAGCTTCAAGTTTTTTTACCCTTTCTTTTGTTCTACAAAGACTTTCACTATGGTATGGATGAAATATAAGAGCTATTCAAAGCTTTTTTCAAGTATGAGTTACAAGGACCCTCAAGCTGTGGATATTCATAATATTACTTCTGTCTCTCCATAATGGCTCACATAATAGAACTCAACTACTTTGACAATAGAGACCTTAATCAGGTCCTAATATCCTAAGCATTCTATATTTGCTCAACAACCCAACCACGAAAAGAACAACCTAGCCCTAGCCAGTAGTAGTCTGAATTTTGTGCAAACAAATTATCTCTCCGTGCGTCACAGCCCACATGCATTGAATACACCAACATATATACATAGAAAACCGCCAACTTTACTCAACTCTAATCCCCTCACTTCAGCTTTAAATCACTTCCAGTTTCCCCATAAACTATGCTCAGATCCTAATAATTCACAACACAAGGACACCATGTTGACAGCATGTTCTGAATTAACTCTGAGGACCTCAGGGTTTGACTGTTTGACCAAAATTTACTGCCTGTTTTGTTTAATATTGAACACCCGAACAAAATGGTTCTATATGTTCTATGGGATTGGTCGAAGAGGAGACCACCGGAACTCGATCCAGACGAACTAGAGAGCTAGAGCTAGAGCAGTAAACAAAAACGTCTTTGTAATAATTCACTACGGTTCTTCATTTCCCAAAGGCACTCTCTCTCTCCTCTTCTACACGAACATTCTATTGTTCATAGCATACGAGCATACCGTATCTAGCTCCAGGAGAGAGAGAGAGACAAAATGAAATGAAAATGAAATGGTCGGACCCAAGGAAATTTATGTAAAGATGAAGTCAGTATGTGGAAAATGTGCTGGTAGCCCGGGTTTCTCGTTCTCTCGATGACCGATCGAAAGGGAAGATAGAAGAGAAAACTGAGCCAATCTGTGTTCTAGTCGAGAAATACAATAGAAGAAGGTTGACGGTGGTCTAAAGGTAGTCTAGGCTCAAGCTCTTACTGCGTAACAAACAAGATGAGCTGAATAAAGGGTTGTATATAGATGAGCTCAACCCTTCGTCCCATCCGACGACATTTCGCCCTCTCCTTCGTCCTAAACAAAGAGACTTGAAACTTGAAGCTTCCCCCAAAAACCAAAATTTATTACAAGAACTACCTCATTTATTCAGATGGTGTAAGGAGAAAAGAGAAAGGCATTTTCTCTCCTCTTCACAACCACATTCAGGAAGGATATGGAACCCTTATTTTCTCCATTACGGGTCTGCTATGGGCCTATGTCGTAGTTCCTTCGTTAACAAAGTTCATACAGCAAAGCGAAAATCAATCAAAAAGTCCTAGAAGCTTATTGCATTGAAACGTTAAAAAAAACCCTAATGCTCGGATCGAATATCTTCAAAATTCTCGATTTTGCATTAGGTATAGAAAACCAGCACGGGAATGCATATTCCCAAACACTACATTAATCAAATATGCTACTGCTAATGTATTCTTGCGGATACTACTTCCGAATATCCTAACCTAACATTATTGAATGCAAAATTACAATAAGATATGCGATTAGTGTTTCCTATCAGTATACCAGTTACATTTAGCATTGATAAATATTTATATCTACAAATATATAATATCTACAATCTAGTGCTTCTGCGTCGATGCAAAATGCGCAAGTGCAACAGCAACAAGCCCAACAACAAGCAGCCGCAGCAATTTTCCAACAAATGCAATTACAAATACAAAATGATAACCAAGGAAACGAAGCTGCATTAGCTGATATGGCATATAATCAAGCTATATTAATACAAATGATGACGGGTGGGTTACCACCGGTTAATAATGATCTCCATGGTAACGACATGGGTCTGAATCCTGATACAATGGAACCCCCGCCTGAGCCAGCTAAAGTGAATCCAATTTCAATATATCAGTGCTGCGTCTGCGTAGTTTATGAAACGGACAGTATCGAGTGTTTAAATAATCACTTATCAATTGACCGTACTAAATTACGTGAAAATGAGATACTAGTATTGTTACAAGGAAGTTATCTATGTAAACTATGTTCATACAAGACGAATCTAAAAGCAAATTTCCAATTACATTGTAAAACTGATAAACACTTGCAAAGGTTACAACACGTCAATCATGTTAAAGAGGGCGGTCCGAGTAACGAATGGAAATTGAAATATTTATCAATGTCAAATCCTGTGCAGTTACGTTGTCATGCTTGTGATTACTATACTAACTCTGCACATAAATTACAGTTACATTGCAGTGGGGGTAGGCATGAGTTGAATGTGCGTGTCCTGAGACATTTGAATTTGGTTGAATCAAGTGTCAATGAGGGGAGTAGGATCTACGCATGTGCACTGTGTGGTTTCACTGGGAGAGTTAAACTTGGGTTGCTACAGCATTTGAGGTGAGTTTTTGAGAGATTTATTTTGAATTTTTGAATTTTTGGCGGGAAAAATTAATAATTTTTCACGCGCAGGGGTCATCCCGCGCAGGTTTCATCCCGCGCACATGGTCATTAGGGCGCAAAAGTCATTAGCGCGCACAGGTCACATGGTCTCTATGCTAGCTAAACGCTCAGAGGAAAGATCAGTAGCGCGCATGAGTCAGTAGCGCGCATGAGTTCAGTACCGCTCATGAGTTCAGTACCGCGCATGTCACTAGTCTTCGCCAAATATTTATATGCTCGGAAAAGGTCAGTATCTCGCGCAGGTCAGTATCCCGCGCAGGTCACTAGGCTTTACCAAACTTTTCTATGCTCGCTCCGCTCGCAAAGGTCATTACCGCTCACAGGTCACCAGGCTTCGCCAAATATTTCTATGCTCATCCGTAGCACGCAGCCGTGACGCACCCGCAACAGGTCACATGTGGATTTTTGCCATATATTTCTATGATAATCTAATCATGAGTCAGTGTCACGCGCAGGATCAGTATCTCGCGCTCATGAGTCATTAGCGCGCATGAGTCAGTATCCCGCGCAAGGTCACTAGTCTTTGTCAAAATATTTCTATGCTCACTAATAAACGCTCGGGAAAAGGTAAATATCGGGCAGGTCAATATCTCGCGCAAGGTCAGATAGCTTTGCCAAAGGTCATCTATCCCGCGCACAGGTCATTAGCGCTCAAAAAATTTGTCAGATTCAAAAAAAATCCAATGCTCAAAAAAGTTCAAAAATTCATCCCGCGCACATGGTCATTAGGGCGGGAAGGTCCCGCTAAGTCTACGTCGCGTGGCGCGATAACGCTTGGAAAGAGGTCATTAGCGCGCACAGGTCATTAGCGCGCAAAGGTCACATGGTCAAATTTCTATGCTCGCTTAACGCAACTCTCGCAAAGGTCAGTGTCACGCGCGGGTCATTAGCAAATGTCATATGGCTTCGCCTAAAATTTCTATGCTCGCTTAACGCTTAGGATCAGTAGCGCGCAGCTCTGTATCCCGCGCATGTCAATCAGCTTTGTTAAAAATATATTCTCGCTAAACGCTCAGAGGAAAGGTCAGTATCTCGCGCAGGTCAGTAGCGCGCAGAGGTTACAAGGCTTTGTTAAAAATATATTCTCGCTCC
>JAQFYT010000378.1:0-26743 GCA_034694925.1 Ceratophysella denticulata
ACAATAATAGTCCGCTATGTGGAGCTGGTTATTTCATTTAAAAAAAAATATGATAAGTTCGAAAAACGGTGAAAAATTTTCGTCCGGTTCATTCACAATTTTTTTTACATAGGTTTTTGGCCTATTGACAAATGTCAATGAACGGATTGTAAAAGTTTCGGTTTATCTACAATTTTTTTCGCATATGTTTTTTACCTATTGACAAATGTCAATGAACGGATGTATAAGTCCAAACTCTGATCGGATATACCCGGGTTAAATGTGGAAACTTTTCTTTCACTGAAACAGCAAATTCGAGTCTCTCAAATGTCTCAAGTTGCAAGCCGAATAGATATGCCGAAAAGCCTGCAAATATTTCAGAGATCATATGATGAGGAATATAGATGTGGAAGCGATGGAGATTTAAATTTAAGACGTATTTATTGACGAAATCTCACGCTCATGCGGTATCTGTTGAATGTAGATAAACGATAATGAAAACAATTCAAAATTTAAATCAATTACTGTAGTATCTAGTAGTAGTCAACAAAATCAAAAATAACAATAAGATTAAATACCCGCTAAACTGGTTTATAGTTTAATTGTATGTATAACTATAGACGAACATATGGCTTCAAGTTTTATTGATTGGCTTCAAGCGGCAGTGGCCCACATACAGTGTGGCTGTATGTGTCAATGTAGCTAACTAAATGTACTGCATATGTTTCCATATGACAGTGTTTTCTACAGAAATTCATTCAGTGGAGAAACTAAAGAGTTTTTTGCACTGCTGCTAAATGAATTCAAAGTAACATTGTCTACTTATTGAAAGAGAAGAACACCTAATGTAGATTACACTAAAACAAATGAGACGCGAGACGTTGATTAGAAGGCGGAACATGGTATTTGGTGTAAAAACAGCAACAATTATGTTCACAAAAATATACATTAAAAACAATACATATTGATTAATGAAACACACAACAATAAATACTAATTTGTACAAAATACACGTACCCGAAATATAATATAAAATGTGAAATAAGTATTATTATTATGAGGCAGATATCACAGAGTTTTTGAGAAGTCTTGCAAGGCCTTCAGTTAGTCGGCAAGGTTTATTTTTGGATAAGTTCATTATGCCCGTGCCGTGCACGCGGTGTGATGCCTTACGACGACGTTGATGGCTATTGAATACACACTGGTTCCTGGTTCCGAGTTTGATTGAATTGCTAAATGAACGATGAGAATCCAGGAAGCGGTGCCCTTGACCTAGCCATATTATTGAGTACTATTCGACCTTGACCTCCTTGAAGACTCGCCGAGGCTTCGGGCTCAGAATCTGTGTAGCTCGAGTAATTTGTGGGACCCGAGCGGACTGGCTTCTGTTTCTGCCATGACTGCTTCAAAGTATCATTCACATTGGCATAGTGTGACACGAAGGAGTGAGGACCACCTACTGAGCCACCGCCATCCGGCTCATCTTCCTCCACTTCTGTTTCACTGCCCTGGAGAATCAAGAAAAATTAGGTCAGATGTCAACTAAAATTCAGAAATATTCATGTTTACACATTTACATCATTGTGGAACGTGAAAAAAATGTACAAAATAAGCAAAAATTAGGTTTAGAAGCAGAAAAGGTGAAAGTAGGATCACGCCGCGTCGAGAGTGACATACCTTGACCGGAAATAGCTCGAAAGGACAGAGCACAAGAATGCACCAAGAGAAGTGCAAGCGTGTGGAAGACAAGACAGGGATTGATTTACATACATAATCAATAATCATCATTATAGGCCACGATATAGTTTAGGAAAGCACCACGGTTACTAAGATATAGACGGTAACTTTAGCTCAAGTTTCGCTACCTACTGATGAAACACGCGGTAATAATAAGGCTATCAGCAGATGGTTTCTGCGTTAAAGCTCAGTTTAAGCGGTTCAGAATACCCTGGTGGAGGAGAATTCTCTACAACTGCTGGACTGACTCGATTGAATTTCTTGTTCTTATTAGTAACATACACAGCCTTAAATCTACTATGATTAGGTCGCATTAGTACTTGTGAATCTGTTGAGCTGATTTCGGAAGGTTTCTCGGTGAGACTGCTCTCATCCGGGTTATTGTCATACGCCTTGTCCGACTCGTCGTCGGTATAGGTCACTGAGCCTGGTGTGGGTCGTGGTGGAGCTTTAGCGGCTCCAAGTGACCCACGCTTCAACGTGGTAACTTTCTTGCCGCCTTGGCTCCGCAGCTCCACTGACGAGCCGTATATGACGCCCTCTTCGAGGCTCGCAGTTTCAGCCAGGCTTCGCTCGGAATCATCTGCAAGAAATCGTAAACATGTAGTTGGTAATTTTGATTCGCAGGATGTGTCTGAGTAAATCAACGGTCTTTAACGGCTGGATCTACTTATCAACCGTTATCAATGGTCGAATCCACTTAATAACTGGAATCGTTTGTCTAAATCGCTTATCAACCGTTATCAAATGGTCAAATCCACTTATTAACGGTAATCCTGGGTCAAAATCGCTTATCAACCGTTATCAATGGTCAAATCCACTTATTAACGATAATCCGGGGTCAAAATCGCTTATCAACCGTTATCAATGGTCAAATCCACCTTGTCAACGGTTAAATTGTTTAAAATCTCCTTATAATCTGTCCGGGAAGATCTGGATATCGAAATAACTTACGTTTATATTTGTGATACTTCGTTTGAACACATAAGTACGCGACGAGGGCTATGATTAAAATTACGGAGACCGAGGCAATGACTACCAAGAACCAGGTCTGCCGGTAGAACGGGCTTTGCTGCAAATAGCCGTACTCCAAGTAGAGTTTCGAAGGTGTAAATACCTGTTCAACGAAAAGACCTCCGATTAAAGTTTCCCCTTCATAATCCAACATTCTTTATTGTTACGAAATGCTTAGGATATGGACTTACAATTTCATCTGAAGCAGTTGGATAACTAATTCCATGTGAATTATAAGCAATTAGCCGGAAGTTGTAGGCGGTTGATGGGAGTAGATTTTGATAGGATAATGTGAACTCTGAAAGCGGTCCTCCATCCGTCCGATGAACCGTTTGCCAGCGACTCTCATCTGATCGGAATTCAAAAACGCCATTTGTAAAGAAGCAGTTTTTAAATCTTATTGCGTTCAAATTACCCATTACATATGTATTAGTTAATCACGTGCAGCATTCCATTTACATTCAGCCCAAACCATCACAAATCACAACGTAAACATATATAGCGCACGTGCAGGTACCCACATAATGGAAAATCAGGACAGGATTATGAATTATGATTAATTGCTAACGAGCGCAGTTTCGCAAATACATAATCTTACTAAAATGCGGGTTTGAACAGTATATTATGCCAACAGTCGCCCCTAAAAACTTCAAATTCCTCCATGCAGCGACGATCGCTTGTTATTGCAAATTCCAACCAAATATTGATTTCGAAGCTGACCGTTTAGCTGTACTCGAGGTTACCCAAGTTTACCTTTACCACAAACAATGTAACGGATCTACACTTCTATAAGCCTTACACCCATATCCGTGAACTATTTATTCTAATTTTATAAGGACATTCACATTTAATTCCACCGATTCCACCCAAGCAGACATGTTAGGTTTAGGACTGGGTAAGATTCACGAGAACGAATTATCAACAAACATTTCTATGCCCAGGCAGTTCAACAGATAAATCCCATTTAATCCTAATTGACATTCAGTTAACCCAAGTAAAATGTCAATAACGAAGTCGACTTACACATTTCCCACTCATGGGTCACTGGAATTTAAAATAAATGTGAGCTCAGCAAATACGAAAATATAATACGAAATTAAGATTGACCTGAATATAACAGTGATGATAAGAAATTAAAACCTGCTTACCCTTCCGTTTCGCTTCAATGTAGTAACCAGAAATGGTGGCTTTCTCTCCGTTCGTCCACTTGAGAAGTACAGAGGCGTACATTTTCACGAGGACAAGTCCGGTAGGACTTGATGGTGACCCTTCCTGTGGTCCAGTACTAACATTTCGTCCCACCCCTGGCCCAACCTCTCCCAGGACCGAATTCTTGGCTCGAACCCAGAATCTGTATTTCGTTTCCTCTTCCAGGTTCTCGACTAGTAGGGAACAGCAGGAAACTTTCTGGCGCACTTGTTTCGAAATGACATGGTCTTCGCCGCTATGACCTCCTCCTCCAGCCTGCTCTAACACTGTTTCATACGTCACCAGGTAGTGAGCGATTTCTCCGTTCGGCTTGGATGGCTTGGTCCAAGCCAGCTTGAGACTGGTCATGGTAATGTCGTAGAAGGTAATGTTGGACACTGGTCCGGGTGGACCTTGGAGGGTACGGGTAAAGAAGGGTGGCGTGAAGGGTCCGTCCCCAGCAGGATTGAAGGCAGCCATGCGAACAGAATACGAAGTGTACATTTCGAGGAAGAATAGGGAATGGGAAGTACAGGACGCGGGTACAACTTCGAGCTCTTCTTCGTCGCTTCCTTCCGCCTTATACGCGATCTGGATATCAAACGCGAACATTATTGTTCCGATGAAATCATTGCAAGTTTTAAAATGGAAATAAATTCCTTACCTTATATCCGAGCAAATCCCCGTTTTGTTCATTGAGGAGCGGCGCTTTCCATTTGATCGTTATTTCGGTCGAAGATACCGCTCCAATACTCACTTCTCTTGGTTCCCCGGTCGGAACCGCCTCGCCCACATATACTGTTACTGGTCGAGATACGTCACCTTCGCCCCGTGAATTGAATGGGGTCACTGTAACCTCGTAATTCTTGTCACGGGTCAGATCCGTGAGTACAAGAGTGCTGGCCTGGGTTCCACGGACCTCTTCTTTAGGTAGTACCGAGGCTCCCACAGGGTAGTCAACGACCTGACGGTATTCCACCTTGTAACCACCGGTTTCCGCATCACCGTTCCAACTTCCGGCAGCCAGCGGCTTCCAGCTCACTCGAACACTCGTACTCGTAATTGGAACCACGGACACGTCGGTCGAGGACCCTGTTGGGGCTGAAAGATGAAGAAAACTCGTATTAATCACTGATTTTAATGACATGTTGCAATTTCCACAATATCCTGAACCTACCATCGGGAAGTGTCCATGTTATATTAGATTCTCCGGAAAATCCACTCGACCCGATATCATTGGTCGCTTGAATCCGAAACTTATAAGAAGTGTAGGGTTTCAAGTTCCTGGCTGTATACGATGTTCCGGTTGGACTGACGCGTTCATTGATCCGTTGCCAGTGAGAGTCACCTTCGCTGTATTCTACCGTGTAATACCTGTTAATACAAGTTAGATTTGAAATCGAGAATTACGCTTCGCTCAACGAATTAGATTGGCGCGGCAGTGAACTGTTTACATTGCTCACCTAATTGGCCCGAATCCATCTCGGCCTGAAGTCCATGAAAACGTGATTTGAAGCGACTGGACCTGAGATGGAGATATACGTGGAGGACTAGGAGCTTGCGGAAGTTCCCGATTATTGGTCGTGTAGACCAAAAGTTTCGCAGTTTCACCCCAACCCAATCGTGTTTTGGCCGTGATCGAAAACCAGTAATTTTTCTCTCGATCCAAATCAGTGGCTCTGTGGAAATTAGAATCATCAAATGGTCAAAAACTTGTAGTAGGTACCTATTGTATCTACATATAAGGATATTTGACCGATGGTTTACCGGAACGTTCTTGTCTCAGGTGAAAATTCCATTGAAAAACTGGCTGTTGTAAAGCCTTCGAGTGCATAAGTGATCTTGTACGCTAAAATAACGCCATTTGGATCTGCTGGTGCGTCCCAAATCATCCGCGCCATAGTTGTAGAAACATCTGGAAAGCTGACATTGCTCGCAGGCCCAGGAACTGCAAAAATGCATCAGTTAATTAAATATTTACATATCAGTGAGAAAGGGTCGCGATTCATCAGTCATACTCGTATTATATTATATTTACCATCATCCCAGGTCTGAACCAACACAGGTGGGTCAGAGAGAGACCCATCCCCGACCCGAGTGTAAGCCAATACTTGCACATGGTACTGTCTGAATTTCTTGAGCTGCGTAAGCGTTGTGCTGAACGTGGTGTTGGATGGAATTAGCTTGTATTGAAATAGAACGTTCTTAGCGCCGTAGTAAATCTTGTAACCCTCGATTATTCCGTTGGTATGAATTGCAGGCACAGCTCCCCACCGGACAACTAAATAGAAAAGAGTTAACATAAGCAAATGCTTGGAGAAGTGTAGTAGGTATTTGTGGAGTTCGACATACCAATTGTAGTTGATGAAGTTGCATTGGATTCAATAACTTGCGGACCAATACCAGGCACTAAATCACAAAAAAATTAAACCTTTGAAAAAAAGAATTTACTTGCCAAAATCTCGAAACATTGCGTTTTGCGTTACGTACCAGCTTCCCTTGTTCGCTCGATCGAAGGTCTTGAAGGATCAGACTGTCCTACATCGTTAATAGCAGTCATTCCTACTTCGTAGTAAGTAAACTCTTCGAGATTCCAAAGGACAAAAGCGTTTCCGGTAGGATTATCGATATTTGATACTTTATATGGATCAAGTGTTCCAGCAGGACGATAGGAAATGGAATAGCCTTTCGGATTCCCGTACCATTCAGATTGTTGAAGAGGCTGAATAATTATAGATTCAAATGGTTAGCCTATTAGATTCGGTTCACCAATGTGCCTGTATTACCTATTATCTACACTTATCTTAAGTATCAACTTACAATCCATCGAACTTTTAGCTGAGTGGCGGACATAGCTCGCACGGTGACGTTACGCGGTGGATGGGCAGGAGGTGCCTGGAGTGTCTCAAATACTTGCGTGGGTTCAGAGGGTACGGAAGGTCCAACGACATTGTGAGCAATAAGACGCAAATTGTACTGAACGAAAGGGGCCAGACCCTGAACCACGATAAACTCCATATCCTTGACCTTTGGAAATCCAGGGCCCTCGGTCGTTCCAACATTACCACTCTCCGGTTCTTCCGAGTACTGAAATATATCCAGCCATGTCGCGTTTCTGTTAGTCATTGCCTGGACGGTCCATTGCGTAATCGACGAGTTGCCGTCAAATCCTGGCGTGAACTGGAGTACAACTGAGAATGGTTGGATGTTTGATAGAGCTAAATTGTAGGGCGGAGAGGGGAGAACGGGCTCAACACCTGATTTCATGCTAGCGACCTTCCAACTTCCGCGACCCTTTCCGGTAACACCACACACTTCGAATGTGTAGTAGGTACTAGCCAGCAACTCCGTTACTTTCACTGCGGTCGTATTAGCTGTGAGATTGAGGGTCTGGAAGGTAGAATCTTTCATGCCATATCGAACCAAGTAGCCCTTCAGTATTCCGTTTGACCGCACTGGTTCGGACCAGACGACGCGTACAGCTCGATCACTTATTTCTTCAAAGTGAAGACTTCCAACTTCATCCGGCACATCTTCCAACGTCCGACATGGAACGCCTAAACTCCTTCTCCCGTCACCCGGGTTGGTGAAGCAGAGAACAGTGATATTGTACTGCTCGTACTTGTCAAGACCGCAAATTACCCCGGATTGCTCGGCCAAGGGGTCAAATGGTGATGGAGGGACCGAGGCGGAGTGCTTAGGGGATCCTTTGCTAAATGCTTGAATTCGATAGCCTTGATTGATTCCGTTGATTTGCTGTGGGTCTGGCGGTGTCCACCAAACCGTGATGCATGTAGAATTCAGGGCCACGGCTCGCACTTGTGTTGGAGCCGCATTTGGGACCCCTTCACGAGTTTTGACCTTAATTCCTGGGCTGTAGATCCCGGTACCCTTATTGTTGTAGGCTGAAAGCTGGATTTCGTAGTCCTTCCAGGTAATCAAGTCTTGGATAAGGTAATTTCGCTGAGCCTGTGTCGAAATATAAAACTTAAATAAAGGACAAAGTTTTGGGCAGGTATATAAACTAGACCATGAAAGAGATCGGTAGTTGTTTTAGGCGATACGTGATCGCATACGCTTTATCTCACCTAACCGTAGGAGGCTATTACAAGTAAGGATATTTTAGGGGAAACGTATGCGATCGTGGAAGCGCCTGCTACAACATTACCAATTACCATGTAATCTTACTTGAGTCAGTGTCTAGCAGAGAGAGAAAGAAACGAAGGATACAACAAGAGACAACAATGAACAACGTATTCAATGATCGAATTTTACAAAAGGAAAATGGCTCACGGCACGCTTGACATTTTAAGACTTTACAAGATCTATCGTAGGTAAATGGAAAACTGCCTTACCTCATTAGTAATATTCCGATATGACCACGGCGTGTCACCATATCCATGGAGGCGATATCGAATCATGTATCCAAGAATTTGTCCGTTTTTGTGCTCGTCGAGTGGTGGATGCCACTGTATAATGATTTGCGATGGAGAACGGGCCGATCCAACCAAACCAACAGGAGGACCAGAAGGTGCTGCAATTTTTTTAAACTGTTATTTAACTAGTGTCACGGAATTTAATTCCTGGAACTTCCTGAATGGGAGGAATCGAACAACTTACCCTCTTGAGGAAGCGTAACAACGTTGGATGCTTGGGACGCTTCACCCTCACCCACGGAATTGACTGCACTGACGCGGAACTGATAGGACGCGGCGGGTTTGAGCCCTTCGATGATAATACTCCGCTTCTCAAAGGATACATTCGTTAGTAGCGTCTCCCATCCTGAAGGCACAAAATCCACCTGCTCTCCCGAATCCGGGGTTACGGAACGCTTCTGAATAATAAACTTTAGCACCGCGCTATTCCCGTCAAATCCACTTGCCCAGGTGAGATTCACGGCTTTCGAACTTGCGCCCTGTTGGCAACACCAAAATGGTATCAAAATCAAAATTATCAAATTACTAGGAACTGTTTTGGATTATCAATGGATGAAAGCCAGATTGCCCATCCCATAGCGCTACTTACCGGTGCGAGTCGCGGTAGTTTCTGAGCCCGAACATTGCTCGGTGGGTATGGAAGTTCTATGATTTTAAGGCTGGCAGTTCGCTCATCATGACCACCCTCTGACCTTACTATGCACTTATATACGCCCACATCACTCGCTCGGACTTCGCGAATCTCCAATGTCCCATCCAAGTGGATTCGAATCCGTGGAGAGACGCCGGCGACAATTGGACTGTGAGGAAATAAAATATTATCGCTACTATAGGATTTCAACTCTGAAAGCTGGAATTGAAAATGTTTGGTGAAAGTTGCTTTCACCGGAGAAAGTCCGTGAAGCAGTAGTGCAAACAACCGCAAAGCACACTGGCTGAGTTTTTAACTTACTCTTCTGCATGTTCCCATTCAATTTGATATGGTAATGCTGGGTCACTGGACACTCTACATTGCAGCGTTGCTACTTGACCCAGAATAACCTGGGTGTCAACTGGAGGCTGAACAATTTGTGTCCTCACTAAAATTCCAATATGTCCGGATCCAATTACCGTTCCAGCACTATTAGCCCGAATACAGGTATACTGTCCAGCGTCCCGAGCTCGAACTGCGGCAACCAAAAGGCTTCCCGACTCCAGGATTTGAAATCGACCTTGTGAACACACTTCCTCGGTTTCTACAGGTTCAAAAATTGGAATGGAAATATTTGTTCGCAGCAGCAAATTACACACATTTCAAGGATTGGAGAAAGTCCTGCATTAATTTACCATTTCGATACCATGTAATGTTTGGTAAAGGAGCTCCGCCGACCTCACAATGAATCGTGACATCATTTCCTTCCAGAACGGTCCGATTCTCGGGACCCTTTATCATCACTGGAGCTGAGGCTAGAAACGAAATTTTAAGTTTAGTTAACCCCAAAAATTCTGAGTAAACGACAGTTTGATGGTGCGGAAAACAAAGGCTACAGTATACACTCAAATGTGCACGTGTGTATGGCAAAGATTCATTCGAAAGTTGTTTTGTGTTCATGGAAGCACAAAAATTGTGTTGGGAATGTGCAACTCATGCAAAAATTCAGAATCTTTATTAATGTCGTGCACACTCAAGATTCGTATTTTCAAAAAAAATCATCTCGACGACACATTCTAAGCTAGGTTAACAAAAACTTCACAGGTTGGATTGGGTGCTTGAAGTAGTGCGTGGCGCCCGTGTGTGCAAACATAGTGTATCCAAAAAATCAAAAAGTTCGTCAAACGTCATCATCGTTCCACTCAAAAATCAAAAATTGGACGGACGAATTAACAAAAAATGTGGTGCATATTGAAATTAAATGTGCAGAATCAATAGAAATAGTTGTTGAACTTAAAAAAACAAGGAATTTTAAAAAATGCGATAAAGCTTAGTCAATCAAGAACAAGACTACTCACGGCAAAATTGTGAGTGATGACAATTGTACGGAATTTTTTAATTTTTTTACCATTTACAGCTCGCATCGCCATTTGAAGATCAACAAATGTCAATTTGGCAACTTTAGTGTTGGAAGCGGATGGAGACCACGACACTCTTTTCGGACGCGTATCTGTAATTTTAGCTTTTAGTCATTCAGAGCCAAGGTCCCAATCAACATCACTAATTACCATTTACAAAGTGTATGAGTATTTTTGTATGCACTGTACAAGAAAGGTGCTGAGCAAATATTTACAGTGATGTATCTTTTACACTAAAATAATCGTAGGTGTAACTGTTGATACAGTAAATTCAATTTCATTCTTAGGCACTAATTAATTAGCACTTTTAACATTCAGTAGGCTAATACGGTACGCATTTAAAAGTTAATAATGTCCAAAATTAGCATCATAGCTTTGCTCAATTCACCGAATCAGCAGTCAACCATCACGGTGTGAAGTAATAATGCATTAAACCTGTCATTCGTGATTTATTAAAGAATTTATAATTAGCCGTAAGCCGCCAGACGCAGTCAAAAGCGCACTTACTCTTAACTCGAAGCCAGGTGTAAGCATTAACCTCTCCAGCCGAATTGGTAACCCAGCATTGGTGCATGCCAGCATCTTGGGCCCTGAGAGTTTGAACCGTCAAAGTCCCCGTTTCCGGGTCCACCGAGTATCCCGGCAATCCGTCAACTTTGATTGTATCCTTGTACCAGGTGATATTAGGCTTCGGAACACCCCCAACGGAGCAATGAAGCAAAACTTCTTTCGAAAATTCACCGTAGGTCTCCGCCGGCATTACGGATAGAAAATGTGGTTTTTCTGTAAATTGGGAAACACCGATAATTCCGGTTATAATTGATATACCGTTAATTCGTTAATGCCACCGGTATTTTGCACTTACCCATCACGTTAACTTTAGCAGTAGACGACTGGACGGGAAATAAGGAGTTCCTGAGCCGAGCTTGACACGTGTATTCCCCAGCATGACCGCTCCCGACTTTGATCAGAGACAGTGTTCTGTTGTAAAGGTCATTGAAGGCAGTCAGCACTCCTGCGCTCTCCACCGGTACACCATCCTTGAGCCAAACCGTTTCGAGCTGATGTAGGGGTCGCGCATTGGCAATGCACTGGAGTTCGTGCTCCGCCTGACCTTTCGTTATCTGGGCATCCAGTGGTGGGACGATGATGGACGGTGGGATTGTATCCGGAGTGCGTGCCCCGGTCGTAACGACCAGTTGGGTATAACCTGAGTTTTCTTCTTGGCCCAATTGCGTATTCGTTGCCCGTGCACGATAAGCCTTCTGATCCGCGCTGTTCACGTCCAGGATTACTTGGCGAAAATCATGGGTCGTAGCAAACTTGGTACCATAGAGCAGGGAGTTGTCACGGGCTTGCCAGAGGATGGATGGTGGCGGAAAACTGTGGATCGGCGGTAGGTCAAGCACTGCAGCTTCTCCGGCGTTTACGATTAGCGTTTTCTCGTCCGTCTCTTCGAACGGGGTCATGTCTATCAATAAAGGATACTGTGAAGTCAAAACCCGCCTGATTTCTCAATGCATTGAAACATTGTGATTGTGATAGCATTTTGGAAGGTTAATCGCAGTTCCACAAAACTATAAGATCTGCTGAATTCAAAATTTTTGATTTCTTCGAAAATTTTAAAAATTAAAATTAAATTGTGCACAGGTAAATGCACGAACTCCAAACTTCTGCTGCCTCAGGTAAATACTATTGGACATTCCGAACGTAACTGCTACTATCTAATATAATCAATTTAATACACCGAAATCATTAAATGTCGAACGGTGTTCATGTTATATGCTACCGCTTAGGCAGTTAAATATTTCATTTTCATACGCACACATGTCAAAATATGGCAAAAACGTAGTAAATAATTGCACATGTCTTGGATCGCGGATAATGCTTACAAACACACATGTGTCTGGCCTATGTACTTTTGTGGTATTCTGCGGATGGATGGAAGTAATTTAGCAAACTCAAACACACCGAACATCCAATCCCTAATGCTCAGTTCACACGTCCGCCCCTCACTACCTATACATTGCCAAAACATTTATCTCGAGGTTTATCTTTTGTAACGGAAGGAATCTCTAATTAAAAGCATCAAAAAGTTGAAGCTCATCGCCTTTTTGTCGCACACCGCATATGGCCAAGCCAAGTCAGCAGAAAGAGGCAATTAATTGCACGTTAGCGGAGAGACGCGGAATTTGACAATAGGAAATCGAATGGACTGGGGGACGACGAACGAGTCATTCTCGGGTCGATGGACCGTGGTGGACAGGAATTTAAAAATTTTAAATGAGGAAGTGGGATGGACAATACTATACAATGGTCCTTCTGTTGTGGCTGTGATTATAATAGCACCTGCCAATTCCGGAGCATTCAGCTTCCGCCACATTAAAAATGTCAAAGGATTCTGCTCTGTTGTGGTCGGTGGATGTGGATACGCTTTTTACTACATGTAAAAGCATTTATAGGGCAAAAATGCGTTGAATATTGAATAGACTACTTACATGCGACCGTGACACGGATCTTTTCGGAATAAATTGCTCCAGCATCATTTCGTACGACACATTGGTAAAACCCGGAGTCATCTCGGGTGGAGGACTGGATTTTATAGAAATGCTCCGAAGAAAACTCGCCCAGGAATCGTCCATCTTTGAGCCAGCGATATTCGGGTTGCGGAATACCTAAGAATTACAAAAAATTGTTGATCATTCATTAAAGGGTGAAGGGGCCTTTTATACCTTGTATTTCTCCATTTTTTTTATATTTTACAACTTTATTAGTTTATCGACGGTGTTGGCTTTAACCCAACAGAATATTATTATCATGCTTAGGTTAAAACGGAACTGTTTTTGCATTATCATTTTATTCAGAACTTTTCCAATTTTTATATCGGCGTCAGAAAACTAACAAAATTAGGATTCCACAGTTTCGCTGGTGCATTTATATGTAGTATTTACATGAGTTCAACATTTCTATCAATTAAACGAATTTCATAACAAATTACTAACTCCTAAACGCCTGTAAATGTCAAATTACCGAATTAACTTGCCCACAAGCATACTGATGAGCAGGATAATGCAACGGTTTCTGCCTGCCCATAAACCAAAACGTCAGGATATAATAGCGAAAACCACAGATGCGGATCCATCTTTTTAACAACCACACACATCACCCACCTCTGACTCGTCATTAGATACGCATGACTACTAATGAGAATATCCATGTACAATGCATCTTTGACGCTCCGTCTGTTGTGACATCAGGACATGAATAATTTACAACAATAAGCATACCAAAATACATAACAACATTTCATTGCAAAATCTATAAACATATTCAAATAATATCGCTCCAATCTGCACATCTACCACACCACCATGTGAATTGTGAACTATGAATAATTTCACTTTCTTTCATGAGACAGGAGTCTCGTGGGGCTAAAACCAAATCGAATATTTCACCAGCAAACGATTAGACACAGATAATAAGTAGCTATACGAAAAATAAGAGCTTAAAGTTGAAAAGCTAAGAATCGTGAATCGTGCGAGTCATCATGACTTTATGGAATAATTTTTGCTCTTATTATTTCAACCATTGTGTTTTGCATTTCTAAATTCGAAAAATACGACAACCACATGATAATTTCGCATCTTATGTTATTTTGGTACACTTTTAGCCACGGTGTTTATCAGTATTGGCGAAGGTGGAATTTTATAAAATTACCAAGCCCTGTCGTGGCCTTGTGTTTTCAGCACAAGTGCGACCGCGACATATTTAGTTAATTGAACTCATTAGCTATTTGTTTGCAGCAATGCGTGTGTTACCCATTATTATGCTTCCTCGCAACACTCTAAAAGGCGCTAGTGCAATTAGTATGGTATTTAATGCTTACAAAATGACCCACAAAAGACTGCAAAATATGCATATTAACCTATGTACTTGTAAGTGCTTCTGCGTCCAGGTCGGTATTAAGAAAGCTTAATATGGCTTATCAAAATCAAAATATACCCCATCGGAGGTTATCCTTCTCAAGCTTAAGCATAAAGCATTAAGTAGACACAGTAGCCTACGGATTTCATGCCCTTAAGGGAAACAAGAGCCCTAAACCAACACCAGAAGGCAAGATGATCTCCACTCCAGGAGCAGCAGAAAGTAACAAAGCCTTGTGAACTGTGGCGTGGACAAAAAAATCTCAACGTGAAAGGAAGAAGCAACAGGAGATGTAACAAAAAATATCTTTGATGAAAAGATGCCTTTTTCGATTTTGGATTCACCGTACAATTTTTTCTCAAACAATTTCTTCATGTAGTATCTAAACTGCTATAACGCTACCTGGAAGGAAAAAAACACATGAATCATGAAATGAATCACTTTCTCACTCGTTTTGGGGGAATGGGCGCTTTTCTATTGTTATTCTCTATTCACGTTTGACCAGATGTGCAGAAGAGTATCAATACCTATAACGCTAACTCTCGTATTATTTATATGAATACTTTGCTCAGTTGTTGCAGTGATTTCACGATCAGTTGGACCTTAGTTTAGCTCTGAATTGAGCTTTGGACCAATAATAAATGATAAGAATAGGTTCTGCCTACCTTATACCTAGGTATCTATTATGTGCAACTTTTTCTTCCTTTCTTCAGTAGTCTCGTCGATCATCGATCATTCAATACGTACAATAATTCTAATCTAACTGGACAGATACATGGAAGTTCTGCACGCACAGAAAAACATACACTGTTTAAGGTTCAACGGATGAGAATCCTTCAACGGGTATTATTCCTTTTGAGGCGTCATTAATCCGTCTATTCTCCCATGAGTTGGATATCCGATTAGATACAGGAGCAATATAGCAATATATATTTCAGTAAAGCTACAAATGTAATTAGTGATCATACTAACGATACATTGCAATGTGTTTCTTATGCAGACTAGAATATTGACTCGATTGTCCATTTTGTCAATTTATAGGCAGCGGAAAATCTCACGGCTCTGTATTGTCATTTGTCATACGCTAACTTTTGAAAAATGAAAAGGCCCACGTCTGCACGTGTTACAGGCGATCACAGAATCACACATTTTCAGTAAATCCTTAACACTATTCAATAAAACACAATCCAGTGATTAAATAAAATTTTAATTCAAAACTTTAAAGTTCACCCGTTTCACACCAACAACATGTAGAAATTATACATTTTAGACGGATGCCTGGTACTGCATCCAATAACTGGCACTGGATGGGAAACAAAGTCGTTGTGGTCGTGGTGCTAATAGCATGATTCCCAGGTAGATATTTGCTAGATAGGAAATAAAGGCTCGTCCAACACGGCTCATTACCAGGGAATGTAATCCATAATGCACCAACTGTCTTCAGAGACTGATCTTGAGATACAAGGATATATTCTGACTTCTGACAGAAGACAAGACCTCACATCCGAAACACCACCAAGACAAGTGATGTCAACTGGAATAATAGAAGAAAACTTGCTCCATTCTCAAGCTGGAACTAAGACTATAGTCCTGAATTTCTCGAGTTCCACGTGTCACATTAAATCCGTGTTTTATTTTGATTTTTGAGGAAGATAAGATACCAAGCCTTCCAAACGTAGAGTGTCAAATACCTCAGCCCATGAAAGGCTGAGTTTTTGGGAAGTTTTATCTCTATCTCTCCTACGAAGTAATGACAATCAAGGAAGTTGACAAAAAGACGTAAATTGTCACCCATGCTCAAGATCAAGGCACCCTACGGCAGTGCTGTCTACGGGGTTTCTTTTTCTGTGTTTAAACTATTATGGGATACGAAACGGGTTTTTTTACATTCCCGTTGAGTACCTATCCTTCCTTTAGTGTTCTTTGTACCTAATCGTTTCACCGGTACCGGTGGAACCATAGTTCAAATAGTTTTTCGATACAGAAGGTTTTAAGTATTGCCGACGACTTGATTATCTGACTTTGGTTAGGTTAGATATGAAAACACGGTTGACCGAAATAAAATGATTGAAAATTGAAACCTGGAATCTGAGTTGCATTTGGTTTTATTTAATGGAATTCGCCACCATTCGTTATTTTCCTTATTCTTATTTATTTAAACACTATTACAAAATTAGTTGGCTACTTCTGACCTCTCCCGTTAACGAATAATAACAATTACATCTAACTGAATTTCGCATGGTATATATACTATTCTGTTCAAATGCCACACTACTGCATCTCGTTCAGATTTCCAATATACTATTTAATATACGTAAACCTGGAAAACCGAAAATTAAACTACGTACGAATTAACACTTCTACCACAAAACTCTGAATCACAGCTAGTCTGGTAGCCATTCTTTAAAGTTAAGTACTCATGGCAAAGAAATACCTTACTATGCTCGTGTCGTGAGTCGTGAGCCGGAGAGCCTATTCCATTGTTCCTGGACGATCATTAAAATAAGATTTAGGCCTGCTGGAAAGGAACCGAATGATGCCGTGGAGGGGGACAGAGCATTAGTACGGTATTAACTCAGCAGGTCCACACAACAATCGTCAAGCGCTTCTTTCAACTTTCGCTATACTCAGCTACGAATTATGCATACGCATAGATGAGTATTTTGGACACGACGAAAACTCCGTATAGCATTTGTTGTTGCTGTTGGCGTGTCAAGTCTCAAGTCATGGTATGGCATGGCAGGATCCTGGACCCGTCTAACCAAACCACATGTCTGGCTAAACTATTGTACGTAGAAAGGACTACATTAAAAAAGGCTTTGGTTTTGGTCTCAGTTTTCAGTTCAATCAACCCTTTGGTTCCAGAAGTTCTGGGTCATTTGTGTCCTATGCGAGTAGAATATTCAATACAACCTTAAGGGCTGAGGGGACTTAAGAAACCTAAGTTGTCCTGAGTCGAAATTATATCAAAAAGTTTGTGATCTAAATCGCCCATACTGCAGCTATACTCTCGGTCTAAGGTATCAAAAACCCAGAGAGCCAAATGATCACGACCCAATTGACCGTATTGCTGAAGTACCTACCTACCTAGGTATGAGAATCTCGCATGTCTTGGAAGAAAGAAAACCTGGCCTGGATGAAAGTGGGTAGGTAGTTCGTTTGAAGTCGCAAAGGCTTCTTTCCTACTACCCTCAACCCTCATGTTTAGAAACCATTTTTTGTGGGACTTGCAGCGTGTTCACGTACACGAACGCTTCTGCAGTGTTGTGACCTCTGCATCTGCACGGCCACATCCTTCCTTTCCAGATCCACCCTTACGCCAGGCCTGGCCTGGCTGAGTAGCTTCGTGGAAATTAAAAAAAAGTGCCCAAGGACAAGTATTTCGGAAGAACCCAGCAAGTCAGGTACTTTCATCCCTCATCCCTCTCCGCAGCAGTTCCATTTCCATCTTCCATCCCTCAAAACAACCAGGACCAGGGACCAGAACGACTTTTAAGGACGTTGTAGGCAAGCTAGCACGTAGTATGCACAAAACTAAGTCCGATTTTATGACTCGGCATTAAAAATCCTGCTTTTAAAGTCGTCGGAGTCAATAAATGCTACTACAGAATATTATGACGATCTGTCTCTTCTGGTCCCTGGCCAAACTAAATATGCAATTCCTAAGAAATGCTCTTAAAAGGTCAATAATCAAAGGAATAAAATGGTCCCTTGTTTTTCCAGTTGTACAAGCTTGTTACACACAAATAAGGCATTTTGAAATGTTATTCTGTTTGCAAAACTATTAACATGGATACTTATTTGAGTTCGGATTTTACATTCTCAATAAAACACATACATAATCAACTAAACACATAAAAGCATTCCGCTAAAAGCGAATACATTTTCCGATACGAATAATACATATATTCGGCATATTATTCCCGATATTGACCCGTTTCCGGTGGAAATCAAATTCCGTTCCGGTGCCGAACACTGCATTGCATTACATTTTTATTTATAGGTTTCCATGCCTCGGCATTTCTGAAAGTCAATGTCAGTCAAGAGTCTAGCGTGGAGCCATGCAGCATGGAAAATCCATTCTTCGATTCTATTGTCTGTCGTTCTATTGTCTCCTTTTCCTCTCAACTTTATTTCACTTTCGAGCCTCACTCTCAAGAATTACTTACACATATATAAGTAAGTTTGAAAATGAATATATCGTTCATAGGCCCTTTCTTAACTCACACGTCAATTTTAAGTTCCAAGCACTCTATCAGTAAGAAATACCTCTTTGGAATGCTCTAAATTGGGAATAGAGCATTCCTTCGGGGGGGAACCTTTACGATATGATAAGTACTGGTGAAACTAAGGCTAAAAATAAACTTAATGTGCTGGTTATGCATTTCAGACACACTTCACAAGGTACACTGAACGTAATATTTAAAGCTAAAACAGAGCAAATGAAAACAGTAAATATACCCTAAAATTTCCTGAAGTACCATACCAGTTCGGTTATGCCATGACCCGAAATGCCGAGAAATGTCCAAATCAGTAACTAAAAATTTATGCTACCTAACCAGAAAAATATACAGAGAGACACATGAAATCGAATTCTGCCAAGGGCTCGTTAATGTTAATTCTTCGATGAGAATGCGAGTTCTGTCAGTGTTGCGTCCAGCTGACAGGTGAAGGATGATTAAATTTTGTGCGTCTCTGAACTTTGATGACCCTAGGTGGGTCCTCCAATCTACCTCATCTCATGTCATGTCCATGTCCATATTCAATCCACGCAGAGTTCCGCGGATAATATTAATGGTCGTCACGGAGGACGATTCATCATGTCCACAGGTTATTAGTGGCAGACGGCATTATGGACCACGTCCGCCTTTTTCCTTCGTCTGAATGTCATAATAATACGAAAGGACGGGTTCACAATACTATTCTAATTCCTGGTCAGGATATGGATCGATTTATCTTGAGAAAATCAATTCCGAATTACTGGCCAAATAGGATACCACATAATTCAAGCTAAGAGGCACTGAAGTAATACCCAACAATGCGTTATATATCTGACGCATAGTATAAACACTTGTTATTGATGTAACCTTTAATTTTCAAACGGCATATTCACGCTAAATAGAATTCCATAATATTCCCACAGTTGGCAAACGGAACGTAACACAATGCGCTATGGGTCGCCCGTCAATTAATCGACCCTCACGCCTGACTTGTACTACACACACACAAATAACGAAATTATCCAAAGTTGAGCTGCCGCTGGCCGTTGTGCGTCTAGTCAGAGCCGAAAGCCCAACTCCAGAGCACACCTGCTCAGCCGCGTTATAATTAATTTAAACAAATGATCATCTCATTATGTCTAGCAGAAACGAAAGTGTAAGTAATTCACTCAATATTTGTCAACCAGGAAAAGCGGAACTTTGAACTGTGAAGAGTTATAATTATAATACGAAAATAGCCTCGTGATTTATAACAATTCACATATATGTTGAATCAAACGAAAAATGAATGGATGTATCTTCCCCATCGCCATAAATTTTGTAAACCAAAACTTTTGGCTCTTATACCCACTTTACCAAACTTTGCAATTGAACAAAACAAGGCGTAAGAGTCCGAAAGTTCAAGTTCGACCGCATGTCCGTGTTTCAAATCCAAAGTGTCCCTTGAACATGCAATATACAATACATATACCTATACTGTACAACGCGCCATAACCTATCGAATTGGTACTGATAGGTAGTGCTTACGCAGCTTTAGTTTTAGCTTCTGCCAAATCCGTCTGTTCACACACCATACGAAAACTGACTTTAGAAAAGTAGCCTTCGACTACTTATTTCGAGTACTTATTGCTCATTTCGGGTATGTATGGAGGGGTGAGACAATATAATGGAAAACTGGAGCATAAAGCACAAAACACAGCCGAAAGTCTTGTTTAATCCCTCATCCCTCATCCCCCATGTGCGTACATGGAGCATTTCAACTTCAACTGACATGCTCAATTGGCGTACCATCTGCGTGTAAGGGGGTAAAGGACTTCAAAAACTGAAACGTGGATTATCGGACGGACGGTAAAACAAAATGTGAATGTTTGAATGTTTGGGAAAATGAAACAATTGACAGATCATGCAAGATCCAGTTTTAGCCCTTCCACTCATGCAACCCTCTCTCTGCTATCTGAATGCATGTCTGCTTTGTTTTGGGTTTCATTGAACTGAAACTGGAAAACATGCTATTTCTCTCCATGAAAAATACAATGTTATTATTCTGAAATTCTAGGCATATACAAGGCATTTAAATGCAATTCGGAATACTCGGTGCTGTCTGCTTGTCACGTTCAACGCTTCCCCAAAGGTTCGTTCTTGACAAGGAAAAACGGGGCGTTGAAATATTCAGCGGTGAAATGCAAGTGAAATATAGGAAGTCCAGAATGGAACCAGAGGGTATCCTAGCGTGCACGCGTGTAATGCCAAAAATTCAGTAGTAATTGTAATTGTGGAAACATGTCCGCAATTTGGCTTGGGGTGCAGGGTGCACAGAGTCAACATGTCAGTTTTTCTGCCTATTGCTTATTAGGATGTCATGTCTGGATTCTGAACTGAATACCAGAAATCCTTACATCCCACCCACTTATCGCGTTTTGCATTTCGGCAGTACTATTAGAGTACAGTACATACACATACACACACTGATGTGAATTTTTACATAATGATGATGACTCTAAGAAGATCATCTCGGCATGCAAACTCTCAGGTCACTAATATTTACTAAAGCATCTAAATGGTAAATAATTTGCGGTTCCCAGTCCCAATAATTGAGAGACGAGGCTCTAATCGTTGTGTAATGTGGGAAACGGAGTTACAGGAATTAGGTGCACGGAGGAGCTTTGATTCGCTGTGAATCTTAAGATTAGCTCGATCACGGAACACGAATTAAAACCTGATGCATGCAAAATATCTAGGTAGTTTATTAGCTTTGGTGTGGTCTGTACCGGGTTTAGGGAATCCTGAGAATAAATGCATATTTTGTAAAAAAAATTCAATTCACCGTTCGTGCCGATGAACCGTAAATGCGAATTAATAGGTAACTACCGATGAATGTAATAACTGGCACCAGTACCAGTGTATATGCGACCTATCGGCCATAAAACACAGATCACATTCTGAGTATTGTGTAAAATCGTTATTTGTTAGGTTAGGTTTATTCAAATGTCTGGAAAATGTGCTTACCTAACCTAACCCGGCATGCCTTAACATAAGTACACATTTTCTGGAAACTAACCTGACAAAAGCTATACGACACTCAAAACGCTGGGCGCCACACGCGACAATTGTAACAAACCCTAGCCTAATAATGTGTCAACAGTTTATTTAGTTCGGCGTCTTTCAGTTATATTTGACAATGTCAACAAATGCGGTTAATAGAAGCATTCCTAGTTGACAGTTGACATACAGCAAATTCAAATTCTCTGCTGTGCTAAATACGAGTCAGAATTTATGTAGGTAGTTATCTAAACTATTCCTATTCCGATATCCGCAAGACTATACACTACCTTACAGTAAACATTAAAGAATATTTTCAGATATCAGAATGTCACTTACCGAGAGCCTGACACTGAAGAATCTTGGTTCGACCCTCACTGACGAGTCCACTTCCAGCCGCCGAGGGCTGCGTTATTATTCGCGGTGCTTGGAGCTGACTTCTTTCATCCTCAGACCCTGCAGAAGAAACAAAAAATTCAAGCATTTTAAATTACAATCATGGACTCAACGCTCATTATCCCAAAGAACCTTAATTGTAGATTACGATTACAGGCTTTCAACTGATAAACCATATATGTATTATAATTCCATATGATTCCATTGTCGCTTACGGCTCAGGAAATAAACACGCAAACATTAGTTTGAAAATACGGCGATGAATGCTGAAGTACTGACTCGCACAAATCTTGTAAATTGTGCTTTGTAGTTCCTGCGCATTTAATACATCAGATTATATGCTGGCCATTCAAAATTTGCTTACTACTTTTATTTAAGGGATACAGCGACATATCAACAATGTAGGATAAAATTGTAATTTCAGGAGAGTCAATGATTCTTCATTAATCCCATTATATCGCTACTTGATACGATGATTTTTTAGTTTGTGCTCATTGTTCCGATGATATTGGCTATCATTGTTGACTTCATTTCATTTTATGGAGTGATAGTATTGTATTATTTGCGAGATGATGAATAGGCGAAGGCTTGGTAGAAAATGAGATGTAGGGCATAAAGATTGTTGCGGTATGTGGTATGCAGTACAACAGTAGTCTAAGTAGTTTACATTTACAGACAGCAAGTAATGTAATTTGCAAGTAATGTAATTTGCAAAAAATGTGAATTTGTTTAGGTTTTCCATTAGGCCTGGTTTAGCCCTACTTCTGCAATCGTTCTTGACGGTGACAGACCTACTTAATTAATATTAGTTCTGTTATTTCAGCTTCGGTAAAGGGTTGAAGTCATTCTTTACAGAAATGTGGTTTGGTTATGTTATGGTTAGGCCGCCAATCTAAACTGTTACCGTTTTCGAAATACAATAGCTTGTCCGTATGTTGACCAAATGCGTTCGTTTACGAAAATATGCATTTCCTGAAAAACTGGCGCCACAAGAATTACGAATCACGCACAGAAATGTTTGGATTTTGTTGGTCGAATCAAGAAAAAAACGCAAAGAAAATCGTCAGGTTTATGTAAATATTTTGAGAAGTAATCCCAGGTATATTGAAAGCATAAACACACAGCGGAAGTACTTGAGACCAACCCAAAGGCCTAGTGACACGTAAATAAACACCTAAGCATTACTTGATTCTATTTGTTAAAATAACTCTACACAGTTATCGGTCTTCAGCCTTCCACCTTATCGGTCAAGTGGAAGCCGTGGAGTCTCTAATTGAAGTTGAAATATTTGTAATTGACTCAGCACAGTGCGTGCCTTAGTCAGCATACATAGTATAACATGCAAGTATAACAATAACGAGACTGACTAAACACGATGCCAGACAGTTCAGTGGATGCGTGCGAATAGTCTGCAGTCAAATTCATGACATAATCTTTAACAATCATCTACCAGCCTCCAGATATCCATTTGGGATAAGGAGACAAACTGTGTGGTGTGCTGCGTTTGCTCTGAGAGTCTGTATCATGATCGTGAACTTTCAATTCAGAGATTTTTAAATCTCGAGATCTTCAAATTGGCCTGACTTGCTTTGCCATTGGCAAGTGAGCATTTAACATGAGCAGACGCTAGAGATGAGCTCAAATTGATCGAACTTCAGGGTTTTTTCTCCTATGCTTATCTCTGTCCATAAGTTATTGTTATTATAAAAAGTGAGGCTTTTGTAATACAATACGTAATTCATATCTCATATATAGGTACAAGTAGTGAATTAAATCTACAAATCTCAGTTCTCCACGTCCACGTGTCCATTACCACAATGCACCGCTCCACCGTAAACCACTCGGAGATGCAAAATGCAAATGCCAGCTATTGTGAAGCCATAGGACAAGCACAACGACATAAGGGACAATTCACATTTTTGTCGAGTTGCAGATCCCAGGATTGAGTTGAGAACAATTGAAACGTTTTGTCATTCTCGGGCTGGGTCTTAATGGAACGCTTTTACTCTCTGTTCATTTTCATTAGCAATCAGCTCAATCACTATTGTTCAGAACCCTGAGGATTATTATCACTTCCTTTCGCCTATGGAGTTATATAATAATTATTGCTTAAAATGCTTGGTACGGGGTACTGTGACGTAAATGCAAATTGAAGCAATTATCAAATAAGGAATAAGTTATAGTTTGCCAAATTAATTAAACCTGGCTACTGCGGTATTCAGCACCGTTCAGTAAATTTAAATAAATTGCTTTAAGACTTCAACCGTTTCTCCAAATTATTAGATTTCACTGTTGTTTCAAAGTGTATAAAAATATGTCAAATAAACACCTATTGATAGATATATATATTTTATAAGTTTGTAACTCAAATTGGTATTTATGTGGAAGTTTAAATAAATCATTTTCTGATTCTTAAAAAAAAACCTATTGATAGATTGATTGGTATTTCCGATTTTGCGGACGAACACAGCAGCGACAAAGCAGAGCCAAACGCTTAGCAGGGAGGAACATAACCAACAAAATCATATTACATGTAAGGAGTCGGCTTTATTTAGATTAGAGCAACCAACCTAACCTAAGTCATATATAGCATAATATACAAGCTTAGATAACCCCAACCTAACACGATTTGTACATGTTTTCGCTGTTGCTATATTTTGTCTGCTGTTTTGTCGCAGCTTTTCTACGGAACACTATACATTTTCGAGCCTGAGGCATTGTGAATTATTGCTGGAAAGGTGACAGGGCCTGAGAAGATGAAATATAAAAATTTATAGCTTCCAGCAATACCTCCGATCTTCCACCCTCCTCGCTTTCTCACAAACATGGTTATTACACTGAATTACGAACTCATTACTGTTCCTGGACCAAATTAGTCCCTCACAGAGTGCATTGTTATGGGTTCTCGGCCTATTATCTCTAGTTAGAGGACATTAATTTCGGGTTTTTACACTTTACAGCCTACATCCGACTCCAAACAAAGAACATGTCTCCAGAAGAGTTGCCAGGTCGGATCTGGATTCAAAGCAACAGTATGTAAGAAGCCTAATTTTGAAAATTACCGACATATTTCAGCCAATTGTGAATTACCGTCCTGTGGACTAATTTTTCAGTCCATCTGTCAAATATTTATGTTATGTCAACCGCATAATTAAATTCATTCAATATGAGATGAAGATGACAGATTGACTAGCCGCTGTTCAACTAATTAATTTTAATTGAAAAAATTACGTTTTAGGGAGTTTCTAATCTTTCTCAAAGGCGTCATACTGTCCGGTAATATGGAAAAATGCTGTTGAACCGTTTGTGGCTGTGGCATCGAAGTAACGTTTCAATATTTGAACCTGTACACAAATTACGAAAGTAAAAGAAGAAATAATGAAATTACTTATAGATATCCGAAAATACATTAAATCCAAATTGTCAATACTGACAGATTTGCTCCCATTACATGCTAATTAATAAACTAACAAGGATAATGCTGCATGGTATTTGTACAGAACGATACAGTCGAATTAAATTAAAAATTAAACTTATGTATTCCTTCCAGCTTTTCGCTATCACATACAAAATGATCTGCATTTGCATAACAATTCATGCGAAAATATGGATTTAGCTTGCACAATGCAGCATATCTCCCTGCACCAATGTATTTATAAATATTCTAAATACCTACCAGATTCAACATTCAATCGCAATGTCTGGTAACGAATTTGAAACGAAAACAAGATGAGACACTAATACCGATTCATCCATACCAGTTGATTACTTACATCAATGACAAAGGGATTCAGGAGATTAATCCTGAGATGAATTCTGAATTACTCATCGTACAATCAAGATCCCAAGGACCAAGGACCTTACCTATTACAGAGTGATACAGAGTATGAGTCAGCCTACATTCAACTTCGTGGAATAATCTCAATCTCAGGTAGGCAGTATCAAATGAATTGCACAGAGATGAATTACATAGGTACCTCTGTCCCTGTGTACGTGAACGGCAAGGCTAGGCTGAGAACAAAGACAAAATCCTAAATTCAAAATCCTATCATCATCTTCTCACTAATAACTCCGAAATCCGACGCAATTGGACACACAAAAAGTCCTTCAAATCGACTTTTAACTCTACTAAGCCTCTCCCGACTCAATCTTCCCGTCCATTCTAATTATTATGATTACATACAGATTTCCTGCAAATCTCGTTCTTCTACTTGTTGGCTTTGGTAGCCTCAACTTAACGCATAGCTACGCATATATGCAGATTATTACAAAGGAAGTATAATGACATAAACAAAACTATTCTGCTGCTGTTGTTGTGAGTTCTAATATGTTCTATAGGGAAAATAGCCCGAAGGGCTTATTCTTATTACCTGACTTTGAGGCTAGGCGGCGTGAGACCAGTAGGGCCAGTTTCACAAAGAAGACAAGATACTTAACATTTAGCATTATATTAGGATGCTTGGATGCTACACATGTGAGAGGCTACAAGAATTCAGAAATACAGAATTCGGACAGGTGAAACCACTTCAAGTTCAACTTGCACATGGATGCCTTCTGAATTGCATGTGGAGAACATTAACAGTAGCGTGTATGATCAGACGTTGTGACCAGCGTACACGTTGTGACCAATGCACGTTGTGACCAATAGTAAAACCGCCCTACACGTTGTGACCAATGCACGTTGTGACCAATAGTAAAACCACCCTACACGTTGTGACCAATGCACGTTATGACCAATAGTAAAACCACCCTACACGTTGT
>JAQFYT010000379.1:0-26645 GCA_034694925.1 Ceratophysella denticulata
ACAGGTAGCTTGTGTGTAGAGATTTCGTTATCTCAAGGGGAAACCTTATCAGTTACTACTCCATATAATTAAGAAGGCGCCTCCACTCATCAGACTAATCACGAAGATACGGTCCAATGGCAAGGATACCAACATAATGCAAGGAGCACAGAATCAGGAAAAAACCCTTGAGGCAATACTGCTTTAGGCAGGGACCGACATTAGCGATCCAAACCCAAACCCAGCGAGTGAAGAGAGATTAAGACTCCAGACACTACGCTAGGACTGCTGCCATATAACGTGGCGTATAAATACACATATTTCGCAGAAAAAAAACCGGTAAAGTTATTTTTAGGCAAAGTTATTGAGATTTTTCTTAAAAACTGCAAACCCGGGCAATTCTCATTTTGCGAATGTTCATCCAATAGTTGAGCACATTCGTCAAAAAGAAAAACCCGTAAAAGTTAATCCTGGACGAAGCTATGTCGTTTTCTGGATAAAAGGTCGATGTCCCCTTCGGATTTCATTTGTCCAGTTGGAGGATATGTCTTTTGGTACCTATATGAAAGAGAGACCGACAAAGTAAGAAACCTGGTCATTAAAAATTACGACTGATCAGTGAAAATAACTAAAGCAGATGTATGAATACACATTTTGAGTTGAAGGGTAAATAAATCGTTGTAAAAAAAAAACTAAAAGCAGAACGTAATATACACGGTGTTTCACGGATAAGCCCATTTCTAAGCTCAGCGGAATCAGGAAATGCGAAACCGCTGAAGCACAAACGGACGAGTCTGATCTATACTAGTCACTGTGAAATTGGCTAGATTCCGCGCGCTCCAGCGATTTCACAATTTCTGCATACGAAGTCATAATTTAAAAAAAATATTGACGGGACGCAAAATTGCCTCTCACACGCCCTGTGTGAGAGGCAATTTTGCCTTCCTCCTGATGCAAATTTGCGGGAGGCAAAATTGCATCCCTGATCTGGACTGCTGTACGACCTTGCGTAAAAGCCGTAAGTCCCCGTCACCCGTCCTTTGTGGTCTAACTAAAATCCACCGACCACACCGATTTGCTAAAAATCCATTCATTTGACCCTAGTTTTGAGTTTACTTACTTTATGTTATGTTTGAAGTTAGGTTAGGTTAATTAAACGTCGTTAGAGTAATCTTTTGCGGGGAGGGGAGGACCGTTCATTTTTGCGGCAACGAGCGTTGTTTTAGCAATTGTCAGCGCTGCGAACTTAGGAGTTTTGTGCCTTTATTCCATTGAACTTATCATCTCCTCATGCCAACAAGCCAAAAAGAAAATGTCAATAAAATCTCACCGAATCTCGCAGTACATGAGTCAAAAATTCTTAGATATTACTTTTAGGTCGTCCGTGACTCTAGACTAAATCGCAAAGCTAAACTAACGACCTCGTAGACTACGAGTCGTAGTACCTACTCCTTACACTTCGAGTCTTTAATTCGCGGCCGGTGTGGCTTGGGTCGGCGTCGGCGCTATTCGGTCGTCAGACAAACTGGCGCCGACTCCGGTGTGGGTGACGCTTTATTCATATTCGCGTCGTTATATCTTCAAGTTCTTCTGTTCATTGGACTGCGCTCAACCTTTATTTCGTACGCTGCTTGGATAGAATAGAAACACATTATTGATATTGATATTCGTTGGTTATAAATTAATACGAGTTTGGAAATATAGCTTTTGATTCTTGAATTCCAGATCTGAGTGTTACTTTCCACATCCAACCGCGGCGGTTGAAGGAGCATCAGAATGATTTTCTCGTGCCCGGGTTGTTATCAGAATCCTATTCGGAACATAAAATACAGTTGCCTTCGGTATTCCAGTTGGCTGAGACATGTTGCTGGACCAGAGCATGCCCAGTGGTCTGCTGATCATTACCAGACTTGGAATAGTCGGGAGAGTGACAATAGTATTGTTGTTGTCGTGCTTCCAGTGATTGGGCCGAAGGTAGGGCCCAAGAAACTTACTCACCAAGAAGTTGTTGAAGCCTTTTCTCTATGTGGAATTATTCAAGACTTCTATATGGACAGAAGTGGGAACTTTGCTGTGATTCAGTTCGATGACGTTCTTCCACTTTCAAAGTATGTTCTTTCTTATTTATAATGTTATAAATTGGCAATGTCATCTAACCCCACTCGTAAACGTTTCTCTACAGAATATTCGGCGTGAAGAAGGCATATCAAGACGAAGGTTTCTTGACCCATGAAATCGTGGGTCGTAATGTTTTGATTTTCCCCAGATCGGCTCCTGTATTCAACAAAGAAGCAACTTGTAAGTGATTAAGTATAGTAAAATGTAATTTTATGGATCTGTTCTATTGAAATAGTAAATAGTATCTCTTGAACTGAACATATTTGTCTTTTGTCTTCCTTAAAACTGACCAATAATTAAAGATTTGTGTATGATTCCAGGGAGATTCTTGAAGCAGAATCACGAGATTTCAAAACTCAAGAACGCATTAGCACCAGCTCCACCTCCAGCTTTTCCGGAGAGCGAACCTTCTACTTCGGAATTCGTTATTGTGCCATTGAAGCCAACAACAAAAGCCTCTCAGAATCTTGCAAACACTTCGACGACTAGAAGCTCAGTCAACCCATCTGTTTCTTCAAGTGTTGTCGCTGGAAGAGTTTTTGTAAATTCGAATTTAAAACCAGAGGAAGCGGGCCTTGTTTCTGGTTTGGAGTTTGGAACAATTAAGTTCCTACAGTGTGAACAACCTGATACAAGTTCAAGCTTCAGTGATGGTGACAATATGCCAGTGCGGCCAGTCACATCTGAATCTGTTTCTTCAGATGATGTTGTCAAGAAGTCGCGTTGTCGTCGAGCATACGGTCGTAGACGAAGTAATAGTACTTCCACTTCCGGAAACGGAGAAGAACCGGACGTGTTGCCACTTTATACCAAAACCAAAGCAGTTAAGAATGCAGGCAGCCAGAATACGCCTGTGAAATTAGAACTTAAGTCAAAGTCAAAGGTACCTGAGAAGAATTTACAATTAGTTACGAGTCAGCCTTCCGTCGTCATTCCGAGCCAGGCTTCCGTGATACCGTGTCAGCCCTCCGTGGTCAAGCCGGGTCAGACTTCCGTCATGCCGACTCAGCCTTCCTTGGTCAAGCCAGGTCAGGCTTCTGTCATGCCGAGTCAGCCCTCCGTTGTCAAGCTAGGCCAGGCTTCGGTCATGGCGACTCAGAATTCCGCCTTTCCGAGTCAACCTACTGTCAAGGCGAGCCCGGCTTTCTTTAAGCCGAGTCAACCTGTAGCTTCCCCTATGATGAGCTTCAACACACAAACCGCCAACGGAGATCTGGTCAAAATCTTGCCGTCAAGTGATGAATCATCAAAAGCTAAGAATCAGACGTCTATTCTGCAACAGCCATTACCTGGATTCCCTCGTCCGCTTTTACCAGGCCCTGTCTTCCGTCCGCTGATGATAATGCCAGTCAATGGTAGTGTAAATGTCAATCCGTTCTTTCCTCTCAATAATCCTTATTTACCACCACCACAAGTTCGTATGACTCCTCTAAACTTGGCCCATACTTCTCCGGTTCCAATGGGAATATTGTCACCCGGCAGTCTTGGTGATGGTCAGCCCAACGTGCGGCTTCGGTTTCCCCATGTTTCTTCAGACAAAGATTTCTTCGATTTATTTGCACACTTTTCAAATTCTGGCTCCGGCGGCGTGAGGACACCAAAGGAAAAGCTCAAGAAAATGACAGATGAATTTCTGAGTTTGCCGATTGACACACAAATGGACTGCTTTATATTAGCTTCAACAGTGACTGAGAAGGAGCGGGTGACTCGAGATATGATAGTAAGGGAGCTTGAGCATCATCTCAAAATTGAATACCCGAATTCCCGGTTGTACGTCTTTGGCTCTATGAGTGAGTGGAAAATATTTGAGTTTAAAATTGATTTTCATGATTATCATTTGCTGTGCATTTTGGGTTTACATTCGACTTCAACTGATCGAATTTTTTTGCCTTTTCCAGTTACTTTCCTCTGTGCTTCGGATTCGGACATTGATGTTGTAGTTGATCTATTTGGTGAGTCCAAAATAATAACTAAATACCAAAAGAAATGTAAGGTTTTTGTCATGTTCATGCTGTATTTATTTGTGATCCTGGTACTATACTGGTATTTGTATTAAATATTCTAATATTTGTCTAGGAACATTGCATGCAGTAAGTGGAACTGAAAAGCCTGTGATAAAGGGTGTTCAAAAATACTTGGACTCACGGGGAACAAAGAAACGTCCAATTTACTATGTTCAACCAATTTTGCAAGGTCAGTAAAGCTGCGATATTTACTCGTTCATTATGTTTTTGTTTATCGTGAATGGCATTTTGTGTGTAATTTGAAGAAGATTGACAATAATCCGTCCACTCGTTTCTTATTTCAGCACGTATTCCAATTTTGAAGCTGACACATCGTGAATCGAGAATCAACGTGGACCTTTCATTTGAAAACTTTATGTCAGTCCGTAATTCGAACCTAATACTACTTTACATGAGATTGGATCCTCGTGTGAGACCGATTATGGTTTTTATTCGCTACTGGGCCAAGTTCCACGAGCTGAGTGGCTCCTTCTTTATCAAGAATTACGCGTTCATACTTCTCGTAATCCATTACCTTACGAGCCCAGGTGTAAAATTGATACCAACGGTTCAGCAACTTCAGGACTTACATGATCCGAAGGCAGAGAAAGATACTCATTGCATTATTGATGGCTACTGGAATGCTGGTTTTTGTCATGACTTGAACAAAATCCGAGCCAAGACGAATAGGAATGAGGTTCCTAAGCCGCCTACCTGGCTGGAACTCTTGGATCTGTGCTATGGATTCTTCAAAATGTATGCAGAACTTGACTTTGAAAACTCGGTCATCTGTCCCCTCATTGGGGAAACGCTGCCTCGGGATCAATTCCAACCGGGACATGAAGAAGAGCTTCCGGCTTCCATGGAGCGCTACAAGGTGTATACAGCATCTCATGATCTCGACTCACGGTTCCGAATCTCGGCCCCGCTCAAACTTCAAGATCCCTTCCATCTTCAGTTCAATGTAGGCTCAATTACACCCGCTCACACTCTCTTTACCTTCCGTGTCCTCTGCCACAATATGATTGAGACTTTCCACGATTTTCAAACTCGAAGGAAACGAGTTCCGACTATCCTTGATCTCTTGAAAAAACTTCCGGAATATGTCACGGAGCGCCAGTCCTTCTCCCTTCAACAGGCTGGGAAACAACGACTCTGGCTGTCTCATGAACTGAGTCTGGTCATAGCCGAAGACGAGACTGATGACCCTGAATTTGATGCTTCTGTCCTGAGCCGTATTGTAGAGCCTAGTAGCCCTGCGGCAGATGTCTCCGATCTGTGGCTTGTGAAGAAATTAGTTGAAATTGGGAAGAACACATCAGGTCACAAGAATGGAACTTTTGAATTTGACATTGGCCGTAACTTTTATGAATTGTTTGTTCAGAACTTGAAGAAATTAAACGGGCTTCCTGAGCCAGAAGAAATCCCAATTCAAGTCAAACTCCTCTGGTCTCACTTCGTGATTGAGTATTTGAATCAAATCTGGAGCACGGGGTTTCATTTGGGAATCACCAAAAGATCTCTTTGGAGTGTTCCGATTTCTGGCCCACCAGACGTCACCCGAACTTCCCGAAGATGGGTAACCAACTCCGGGTCGGCTGGTGATCTTCCGAATCCCGACTCGAACGTGAGTGAGACGGACAGGCAAATTATTCTCCAGAGTCTGGAGGATCTGGTCAAGAATCAGAAAGCTGGAGAAGTTTACTATTTCCGAATTTGTACGACTGAATGCAAATCATTTTTTACTGGACGAAAAGTCGTTCACCGGAAGCTCTTGAAATCTCTTCAGGACAGGGAAGCGAATGCCAAACCTTCTCCAGAAGGAAAACCTAAAAAGAAACTTGCCCCTCATGTCAACCCAATTGAGTTCGAGGGTCAAGTCACAACTGCTGTTCTTCAAAAAGAGTCACAAGCTAAACAGTCCACAAGCCTTGCTTTCAAATTGGAGGCATATGGAAAGTTGGATTTGAAGTTGGATGAAGACGATTTCTCGTCTGAACTCCAATTGGTTTTCAAGAGACTGGAGAAAGGCTCATCCATAGAAGCCTTTGACGCCCTTACCAAGACAATCAAAGAAACGCTTCCGACCTATGTGATTCATCGTTTGCTCAATTTCTTCAAAGTCTTTGGTTCTGAGAAAATCCGAACAACGAATTATCCGAGCATCGACTTTGACCTAGACGACGGTTCTGAGGATGAAGACGAGAACGAGAATGATGTGAGTGGACAGGAGAAAGAATTTGTGATTGACACGTTCGAGAGTATTCTCGGGCTGTAATGGCTCTCCGTCCTTTGATGTTCTCGGTTCCTAAATTAATTGCTCGACTTTATTTTATAAACATTTCAATTCCTTTCTCTACACTCTACTTCTTCTAGTATTTTCCAAGTGCTTCATACTTTTTTTTAAAAAATCAACATTCTATCCAATCAATTTTAGGGACGGCCTTCCCGTCCAAGGAGTTCTGAATTAATTTATATGCTGATTTTTATAATTTTCTTCTCAACTGTCAAATTATCGTAGTGTTTCGGTAGAGTGTATCGTTACCTGCACAAATCAAATTCTTATATTCATACAAATACTTAATACAAAGTAATTTATGGAACATGCAACAATAAAATGTGGTAGAGATTGGTTTTGAAATATCGGTATAACGTTTTGAAGATAAGGAACATTTCAGTGTATTTTTGCGTTTGCGTCAAGCAGAGACAAAGTACATCGCGGCTTTTGATTTGCGAAGGGTTTAAGGATAGGCGTAGGTCAATTAACTTCATCGCTTCGCTTTTCGGTTCACATATTTGTGTAATTAGACGTATGCACACGACTGTATATGCACGGTCCAATTCGATTGTCCTACCAGCATCAGCTAAATCATTAAAACGTTGTTAACGGAAGCGCTGCGCCGTGACGAACAAAATGCGTCTTTCAGGTCCAGGAAGTTCAGTTTATTTCGGTAGTCAGAAACGGAAAGCGAATTTAGTCATTCTCAGAGAAGAATTATTTAGATCCGACAAAGTTCTGGAAGGTTTCATGCTAAGGCGTAACTGCTGGATCCCTTGATGTACCTTTCTGCGGAGGAACTTCATGCATGAAGGACTCAGCGGAGGACTGGGCAACTGCCTTCACCGCAATGTTAGGAATAAATGATTTCATGGTGTTCTTAGCCGTCACAGCATTTCCAATCGACTGAGCCGTACAACCAACCACTGATCCAGCCTGTCTTCCGTATCTAATTTGTTGACCAATTTTCAATTTCAATGTTAAGAACTCTCAAACAGTTAAGTTCCCATAATGTAATTTAAATGATTGTTATCTACTTTTTCTTCACGATTTGTGCAGTACTATCGGCAATACTGTTCCCGATAACCCTCGCTGCGTGATCCAAACCAGCATAAACGGTTCCAACTCCAACTGCACAACCGCCTGCTACTTGCAACAGTTGATCCATACTTTGACCAGCTTCGTCGTCGCTGGAAGACGTCACAGTTGCATACATTTTGTGAGAAGTCGTTCGAAGATAGGGCATTGCCCATTTACCAAGTTTCACTGTTCCATTTTTTAAATGAGTAACTGAAATATTTCAAAAGAAAGTAATCTAATCATGTATTGGCCAAAGAATTTGAGAAGTTGTACTTTTGCATCATTAATTTTTACCCAAGAAATCACTAAATTCCACAGCCTTCCCTGTGGCTTCTTGCACGGCATCAAAGGCGAGGAGTACCTCCACTGGTATTAGCAACTCTTCATCTGCTGGAGAAATATTCTTCATAATGAGTCGAGTTCCTTGCAAGATAAGTTCATTAGCCTTTTCAGCTGAGTAAACCAAGCTATGACCAATTTTCTCGGCTCCTAACGAAACGAATTATGATTAGTTTTTCACATGCCATATGCTGCATGGTAGTGGTCAAGTTGGTTTTCCGAATTTCTTATTAATACCAGCCATAAATGAAGCGGCGACCATTGTGCTCACCGGCATTCCGCCAGGCAACTCCGGCATGGTTGGAATTCCGATCTGGAAATAAGGCGTCCAACCCCCGGATTCTGTTTCGTCAGCCACGGTATCAGGACCTTGATTGATAATACTGCTGGAAATATTGTCATTCTCAGTTGGGGCTACGATGGCGGCTTCCGCTTCGGGTATAACTTCTTCGGTTCTATTATCTTTTGTCGCTATTTGCTCCGTAGGAGCCTCGATCCCGGCTTCAGCGTTGGCCGCTTGGTCCTCAGCAGGAGCCTCGAGTGCGGCTTTGTCTTCGGTAACTTGAGCCGTAGTATCTGAAACCGCTTCTGCTGGTACTGTTGACACCGCCCCGGTGCTCTCTGATGCTGAAATCATTTCTGTTAGAACTCCTGCGCGTACCGTTTCGGCTGCGGACAAAGCTTCAGCTATGGCTGAGGGAATCACCGGAAACTCTTGGAGACCAGAAAATTCATGCAAAAACTTCTCCAATCCTGCTTGGATTTTCTTGGATGCTATCGCTGGCAGTGATATCCCGACGTAGGCAGCTGTACATAAAAAAAGTTAACAGTTATGTTTAATTTTTTGAATATCCGTTCGCAGGCCGGTTGTAATTTTAACAACGAATGAAACGTATACCATTTTCGTCTAAGCTTAAATCCGGAAATACGTAAGTGCCTGAATTCAATTTGTAAACAGGTTTCTGGTTCATGTTCAGAGGATGTTTCCAGTCACCGACTTGAAGAAAGCCGAGTGGAACGTCGTCGTCATCGCTCACTTTGAACAACAAATTACAGTGTTATTGCATGAATAAACGTAATAAATCAGAAGTCAACCCGTATTCCGGAAGTACTTACTCTCGTTAACTACAGCTCGAAGAAAAGATGGATCCGTTGGAGCTGTGACCACGTTGTCTTTTCCGATATAGAATATCTTTACATTTTCGTCGACAATTAAAATTACATTTTCTTCCTCTGAACCTGCGGCGTCGGCGGCCATGATGGAATACTGGCCAGGGAAAGGTCACACGACAGCGGTCGGATGTCGGATCCCTTTTAGCCGACGCACTAATTTAGACTATGAATTTTGAATTTGGATTTACTTGGAAGGCCTCCTACATGATTATCAAATTCAAATTGTTAAAATGATTCCTGCTGTCACGTATTTATGTCAATGTTTCCGTTTTTTTTTTAATTTCAATCAATTGTCAATGTTTCCGTTATTCAGCATCATTGTTTCTATAGGGGCACAAAACCTATATGCTAATAATTAATAATTACAATGTACCTTATATAGGAGCACCAGCACACAGAAGAGGATTTTATTTTCAAGTAATAAAGCCAAACTCGCATATAATATGTGATTCAGAAGATGTAAGATATTATTGTACTAATAGCATACACGTGAATGGAAAGTTAAAAAATGTAAACATAAAACTTATTCAGAATAAACAACTTCAGCTTTGTATCTTAGAGATATAATATGGCTTAAGACTAATTAAACTAGTTAGAATTAATATAACTTTTTTAATTTAGCAATAAGCTGCAAAATACAGAATATAATTCACACTACATCCACTCAGAACGCATAATTTACGAACGAAACCATATTTTACGAACTAAATATTTTATTTTATTAGAGGATTTGTGCTGATGCTTAAGATGTGGACACGGAAAAGGGTTAACGAAATAAAGCTATATTATACGTACACAACTACCCGGCCGTATATAGCTTTCGATATTTCCGTGATGCAGTCAGCTAGAAGTATTTGCATTAGTAGTTTTCAGTGACATGGACAATAGCGAGCGGCCTGCCTAATCCGTCTGCATAGGAGCCGGCTGTCCGTTTTTATTTTTAGCATTCTCCACAGCGACGTTATCGATTGCCATCGTGGCATACATTCCAACACCTCCAGGCTCGGATGTCAACGGAAGGAGCAACTTAAGTCCATTCTCAGCAACCAGAAGCGGACAGTACTTATCGGCTACAAAACAAAATGTCAAAAGTTTATTAAGTACTCAATAAACTAAAATGTAAATGTTACAACTTGATATGCACATCGCACATCTGTTGGAGATCTGTATGTTTTATGGGCTTACGGTAAACGCGTGTGAGGTTTGCGAGAGCCCAAGCTGACCAGAGCCGACATACGGACACATCAACAGAAAGAAGTCGAAGAATTGGCTCAAAGGACCTGTAGTTAATATTTCGCTGAGAACTGACATCCCAGCGCTGAACGTTTGTAGATAATTTCTCCATAACTTCTTTTCGGAGTGGCTTAACTATTGTCCATGCCTTATCGCCGTCAGACAAAATGTGAGCAAGCACACCCGCTGCATTGTAAGACACCTGTTGTGTTGGAAAATTGAACGTCAGTGTCAGGTGACAAGTTTCACATTGTAATGGAAATTAGAAGCAGAACGGTGTGGCCGATCTTGATTTTTCTTAATCTTAAGATAATCTTACCTCAATATTATCCTGTGTAGAATCCAAGAGCCGGTAGAAGACAGAAATAAAATCCTTATTCATCAAGCGTGGACGAAGAGATGGCACCTCAGCCACATTTCCCAGGAGTCCTATTGCAAAATTAATTATCCACCTTGTACTAAATAAATATTAGTGAACTCCCGTACGTAATGATAAATGATAACCACAAAGAACATTACGAGAACGTACCCATCATATTCCGGAGTAACTCAGCCTTGGTCGGGAATGCAGTTAAACATTGCAAAAAGAGATCCATGCCATTTCCATCCAGAAAGAGGCGGCAGTTCTGTTCAGTCTCATCTGTAACATTCCACATTGTGGACCATGCAATCTCCATAACATCATCACACTCGTTCTTTCCCAATCGAATACGAATAAGTTCCAACATTTTCTAAATCCAAATAACAGCAACATTAACATTAACTTTTGAGTTGAATTGAATTTTTCGGAAGGAAAAATCCAGAAAAATTCAGAAGGAAGAATCCAGGTTTGGAATTCAGAATTTAGTACTCACAGTGATAGCACCAAGTTCTCCAACAAGTAGCTTCTGTGGTCCTTCAACTTGGCAAGCCAAACTATTTAGCAAGTAAATGGCAATACGTTCCACAAAATCCTCCTGTAATCCTGAACCTCCAAGAATTTCCAACAGCACCCGCACCAGCTTCTCGTACTGGAAAAGCTGCTAGGAAGAGAATATTCCGAATGCGGTAGGACATTGGTCAAATCAATAATCAATCTCTTCCTGCCTTAACTCTAATCCTCAGAAATTCAAACTCACCACATCCTGTGGAACATGAAACAGACAAATAGTAAGACACCCGTTCCTCATCATCGTCGCATCGAATTTATGAATCTCCATGGCAGCAATCAGCGTAGATAGGATTTTTTTCTTTGTGAGCTGGTCAATACTCCCCTTGTCACTGTTCTTGAAGATGTAGAAGAGTGAGGCTGAGCCTGAGATTTGGACATGTTTTTCACCCAAATGGCGATTCATGGCTTCAAGAATAAGTTCAAGTGACAATTGAATTTTAGTGCCCTTGTCCGCTCGGAACAAATGGAACAGATCATTCAGAATTTTCTCCAATAGCTCACTTCGATCCAAGTATGCCTACAGATAATTGAGTCTTAATTTCTTCATACTCGTTGGAGGATGGGATGAAAAATATAACGAGAAACTAACCTGACAAGCCACAAGGATCTGAGCCTCATCTTTATCCCCAGCAATCCGCTTAGCAGGGATGTGATGACGATGACTAGCATCGTGAAGGGCTCCGTACAGGCCGAGGAACTCAAGCGGATTTCCAACTCTGGACTCGAGACCGGGAATATCACAATTCTCACTTGACTCAGCCACACCCCGACCCGCCAAATTCGTTCCCGAAATGTCCAGTGACGTCAGATTCGGAAGTGACTGAATGATGTTCGTCAATGTTTCCCGTGTGTATTGGAATACTGATGAAGATTCGTTACTTTGTGACACATCCAAATGTCTGAAAATTATGGGCATAATTAACACAATCAACTCATGCACATGCCGAATAGGAAATATTTGTATTTATAACGTAACACCCGACAGCTCACCTCAATCCCTTACACTTGGCCACAATACGGAGACCCTCATCTCCAACTCCAACGTTGTAGAGGTTCAACCAAATTAAGTTCTCGGCTGACTTCAAGAAATCCAGACCATCCACTTCTCCGCATCCACTCAGATCGAGGTGAGTGAGATGAGAATAGGTTGGCAAGAGGGCCTTCCAAAATCCACCCTGTACAAAGAATGTGAGACAAATAAATATGTTTCATTAGTTTCCAATGCATACTTCCCCAGTCAAAAGTCAAACTATTTAAAAGTTAGTATAAGATGTTCACCTCTCCGATGTATTCATGGATTGAGAGCATCCTTAGCTTGGGTGCATTAATAATTGGTTCATACGAAGTGCCGTCCTCTCGGGGCAGGAGCTCTGGGAAGATCTGAGTGGCGTTTCCAATTGTGAGCGTGTGGAGGTTTGCTGAATACTTGTTAATTGCCTTGAGAGCATCGTGATTGAGGGAGACGCAGTTTGAAATATCAATCGTGTACGGATAGTGTTTTAGAAGGGACGTGAAACCCGAAGTGGAGATGATGGAGGAACGGAGGCAGAGTTTTGAAAGTCGTGTGCGAGACGGATCCTGAAATATTCAGAACAATACCTTTTTTCATACAATAAAATACAATAGCTAATTCGAGGTACGGAAATAAACACCTCAAATATAATCAACAGGTCAATCACGGAAAACTAATTTGATTCATGTATACAATACAAATATACATTGGGAAATAGATAAACGTGCAATGGGAAAACGGAATCTGCAATGAAAAAGAAGACTTACAATTAGTCTGCATAGCAGTAAATTAGATTTTTAGTCAGGTAAGGTTAAATTACCACGTTGGCGGACGAGATTGATCCGTTCTACATGTTAGGTTAGGTTTTTTTTAAATACCCAAATGAAAATGAACAAAAACTAACCTAACCTTTGGAAGTATATACCAATTTTACTTATTGCGGCAATCCATTTCTTATTGTAAAAGTCTTCTTTGTGATTGCAGATTCCATTTTTTCATTGCATCGAAATATGCCACACATGTATATTGCGTTCAAAATAGAAGTTGCTCATGATTTGCTATTTGCTATGAAAACTATCTATTTTGCGCAAAATACGATGAAATAATTCCAATTTGACTCCTGATTCTGAGTGAGACACGATTAGGACAATCATTGTTGTATTTACTACTGATACAGCAATTTTCTTGTCAAGGCACATGTCAGGTCAAATATGATATCTCAAGGTCAACTAAAGCTAACCCAATCAATCAGTTGACCTTGTTACCCGTCCGTGTTTCATATAAAGTACAAAGTATGGTCTCAGCTTAAAAAAACTTTTTGAAGAAAAAGAAAAGCTTCCAGTTCAATGTCATGTGTCATATGTATTGTTTACTTACTGGTCTTGGCTTGCGACCAACTAATACCAAATACCAGTAGTACTCGATACTCGACTACTCATTCGAGTATTTGGGTTTGGGTACCTTGTACACCTTAGCATTCAACATTCAACACATATGTAGTATGTGTAGTATGTAACATACTACACGTATGTAGCATTAGCATCCGTGCCACCAGCACGGCAGCACCACTCGGGAGGGGAAACAGGAAACGCGAAGGAAGAACTGAAGGGTCACGCAGGCAGAGGGGAAAAAAAGAAAGAAAAATGGACGGAAGTGAAAGGAACTGGGAAGTTGACGGAAAAGGGAATGGAAAGGGGAAAGATAAGGCATAAGGGACGAGCAACGACAAACGAGGAAGAATTAGGCGTGAAAAGAGTACACGTTTGATGAACAAACAAATCCACTAACCCGCCCGCCTATGACCTAATCAATGTTGCAAACTGGACAACTTCCAAAATGGATCAAACATGTCCTGTACCCTATGACCTTAAACCGACACAAACGCAAGAAAGGTGACGGTATTCCTCCAATTTTTATGCCTGACCGGTGTAATCATTCGTTGTTCGTCGTCAATACTGTTGATTCTTACATTATATATTATACATAAAAATGGGTAGGTATATGATAAAATGTTAATCTGGTACTCATGACTGACCTGGAATATTGGTACGACGAGATTTTCGAATCCCTCTGACTCCTTGTCGGCGACCTCAAGGAGTGTCTGACAGACTGCTTCCGGGAGTACGATTCCCTCTTTGAGACCAAGGGCAAGTTTTGAGCCCAACGTGACACCCAGATTATCAATGCAGAAACGAGCCGAGAGCTCGAGTAGACTGGGTGGGTCACCCAGCGGAATAGGCGCCGTGTAGCCCATGCTGTGTTTCCTTCTCACTCTGGACTCCAGTCCAACTGATGACTGAATTTAGCAGTATGTTCACTCAACTGATTGGGAACAAATAGGACGGTGAAGGACAGCTGATGAATAAGATGGTTCCAACTGAAGCACTTCTTGGTGTCTGGTAGGATCGCCTGTCGTCGTCCTCTTCGTCGGCTGGCACCTACCACTTCCTTTGTTTTGTGTTCTACGCAGTTCCTTCTTCTCAAAGTTTGTTTTGCTACTACTGCTCCGATACCTTTCTCTTTTGTCACGCCAATACACACGCTTCGCCACCCATCCACGCCCACTGAACGGCAGTTACACTGCACTTTCTGCCTTTTCGATTCCTTTGAAAAAGTCGAATATGCATTGAAAATATAGATTTTTGCTTTGAGAAATTGAATTCCACACAGGAAAATTGATCCATAATTCCATAGGTTAGGTTAGTTGCTAGTCATGTGGGTATTTCAAAAACCTAACCAAACGTGTAGGATGGATCAATCTCGTCTCTGTCAACGTTTTAACCTAACCTAACCTAACCTGACTAAAATCATTTCAGACATAGTGCAGAATCTATTTCTCAATGCACGATTATATATTTCCCAAAAATATATACCGATAAATAATTAGGTATATAAAGTTCTGCGTTCGAGGAAGACGAATGAAATTGACATACAAATTTATTTAATATTATAAATCCTAATTTTTAATTTTAAAAACAAATACAAATCTAGTACTGAATGCTCCGCAAATTCTATATTTACTAATCCTACTTCTTTCGTGTGTTATCGGAAGATTTCATTTTTGAAATAACATGAAAAAAACCTGACAAACCGGTAAAGCCTCACATCCATAAAACTTTTTGAATCGAACTTTAAGAATCTCATAAAACTCTTTTATTAAGCTTTCTATATGACATGTGTTTTATGGGTGTTGTAGAGTGTTTGTCAGAACTCATTTGGTATTATTTGGTATTGTAAAAGTGTATACATACTTAATTGTTGTAATTCATTAAGTCCTGGTTTTTAATCTAATTGAAATTAGGATTCGTCTTGAATTACAGTTAGAATTGTTTGCATCTAAATTTAATATTGAAACCGTGTAGATTCGGATTAGTATTATGTACAATTAGTATGATTATGATTAGAGTCTAGGTAAGCCTTTTTTGTTGTATGTTTTTGGTAGATGCAGGTGGCGGTGGATTTTCCAAGTACCTCGCACATGCTCTAGCTCACACAACACACGACTTGAATATTTTTGTTGACGAGTTGAGTTCTGAGTTGACGACGCGAACCAATCCACTTTACTTTTGGCGACTGGCGTCGCTCGATAACAAAACAACATGAAATGAAGTACATACTTACCGAATTAGTTATTTATCTCAGTAATTCGTATACATAACATAATACATACAATCGAAAATAACGTACACAACACAGACTGCATTGCTAGATATGATGATGTTAATGATGTAGTAGGAAATTATTTACATAGGGTTAAAATTATTTTGGCAATAGGAATGACTAAAATGGCAAGCACGCTAAAAAGTGACTGAATTAGGATAAGTAAGGTTAGGTTAGGTTTATTTGTGGTAGGTTAGGTTCAAATAAATTGGTTACAAAATTAACAAACTGTCAAGGTGTCCAAAAGTTATAAAACTAGATTCAGTTAGGTTGTTAGGTTCGGCTGCGTGAAATACTTCATTGCTATTTCAGCTTTTCTGCCATTTCAGTTATTCCAGTTGCCAAATCAGTTTTTCAATTGCCGCTGTAAATGACACCCGTTTACGTATAGGGTTCGGGTTCGGGAGTAAGTAAGGAGTTATAAAATACATAAAATACCTATTATCAATATGTAAATACATTTAATGACATTTACCAATTCCAGTGCTTGCACACTATTGAGGTTCAAAGTAGAACGTTATTGCAAACATAATGTATCAATATACGCATCAAACTCTTATTTTTATTTTTTTTATTTTTAGGAATTCTATAAATTGCACACCCTGCTAAAAGTTTTACATAAAAAGGGCATTTGTGTTTTCCGTAAACGGCGTATAATTTATGATAATAGAAGTAGAGAGCTTATCGGAACACGACAAAATGCCACTTTACCTGGTACGGCAATTTCAGGTCGTGTGAAAGAATAAGATTTCGTTTTAGTTGTACAATATATATGAGAACGACATTTTGTTCTCATTTGTACCTACCCGTTCTCAAGTGCAAGTCTGAATAAAGAGATTTATATATGAAAACGACAAATATGAACGCTACCCATTCTGAATTTTTAATAATATGTATTTTGATTTGGGTATTGGACACTTGTCATGTTTCATATTATGCATATTGTCCACGCATTTTGCGAATTTCAAATCTTTCTGGGTTATACTTGGTTCTCCCGATAACAGCGCAGACTAGGCACGATTTATTGCGATGGTATCATTTATTCTACGGTAAATCCAGGTATTCCTGTAATAAAATGGCGGATATTCATGGTGAGACTGCGGGTTGCATGCATCAATTGCATATTTCACTATGTTCCTTTGATATTCATGTCATGAACACACCATTATTGGAATACTGATGAAGAAAAATTGTAGGTACTTCAGAAGCCAATATTTTACGTTTTCATATTGGCTTGATTAAACCGACTTGTTCCCATATTATACATGAACCGTTTCGGTTATAATATAACCGTTCCAGCTTTCTATACAAACCGTAACATACCTACCATAAAATCCAACATTTACCCTTCAACGGTTACCTAAAACCGAACGTTAAACTGCATAAATGACTTCTTTGCCATTGAAAACTAGTGACAATCGGATCGGAATTCTAAACTAATTGCTCCTGGTAAAAAAAAAGAATGCTAAAACAATTCGTGCAATTAATTTTACCAATACAAATGTATACAAATAATCGAAAACCGCGAAGGTTCATAGTGTTAACATTGAACCATTCTGAATCACATAATTATGTATTACATTGAACGCGATGAATAATGAATACAAAAACAACACGTGCCGGCTATTGTCCCGTTTAATGTGTCGGAATCCAATGCCAGAATTTTTGATGCCATGCCTTTAGTTGCGAATCATGCTAAAACAATTTGAAGGTTGATAACCAATAAGTTTCTAGAATTTCAAGACTTCTAACTTCCAGTGGGTCATATACCAAATTACAGATATTACTTACAGTCATGAAACTTGAAATATAGTAACTCGTATGGGTACACAGTTCCAATTACAACATTTGTAGATAACACAGTAGGTACACATATACTTTAGGTACTTATTTTATTGTGGGATTTTTCGATGCAATGAGAAAATAGAGTCTGCAATGAAAAAGAATACGTTTGCAATGAGAAATGGAATGCTGCAATAAGTAAATTTAAAATTGCTCCATAATTCCAAAGATTAGGTCATTTGGGTATTTAAAAAAGCTAATCTAACCTGAAGAACGGATCAATCTTGTCCGCCACCGTTTTAACCTAACCTAATCTGACTAGAATCAAGTTTAATGCCATGCATACTTATTGAAGAAAAATCTTCTTTAGCATTGCAAATTCGTTTTTCTCATTGCACGTTTATATATTTCCCTTTTATTATCCTCCATGCACGGAATCACCCATTGTTTATACATGTATATCTAATGTCTGGAGATCTCTGCACTAAGCGAACTGAATCCCAGGTAATTTTTCTTAATCGGGGTTAGGTTTGGTCAATTTTCTCACCTAACCTAACATATCAGTACTGTACTGTAAGTCTAAATACACAAGCACATCTATTACGATTTTACTGGTTTCTGGTTTCCTAAGCGTACACCAGAGAGTATGTGAGTATGAGGTATGTGGTGGCCAAGTACATGGTTAAACTAAATAGTATACATTAGACTACATCTCACCACGTAGTGTTCTATTTGTTATCCAAGTGGTTAAGAAAAAAGTACTACCCGCGATTCTAAAAAATAATTCATCGCATTCCAAAATAGTTACGGAAGTGAATATGTTATCATGCGACAGTCGCATTTATTTATTAAATATTAGTATGTGGATTCGTGCTCCAAACAGATATTTATAAGCTCATTTTAAAATATTTCAATTTTGATCTGTTGACGAGGAATGCGGACACCGGAATAGTTTGAATTGAACTCGAGCATCAGAGCCATTCCTTGAACACTTCCGTCTCCGTTCTCAGACTTGAAGAGATTTTATCCGAATTTTTAATATTTAACTTTGGATCCAACGCAATCCGGTGCGAAGGTCAGTATTGCTGATTGAGAAGACCGAAAGTGAGGACGAAGAGAGTAGCAATTAGAGGAATCATTGGTTGAAAAATGAACTTGAGCGGCAGAGGAAGGTCTTGGACGAGTAATTTTAATAGCACTTTTTTGATTTACAGAATTGTCCTAAGAAAATGGAGTCTGAAGCATCGTAATTCAATTTCTTCCTGCTGAGCACTGGTTGGTTCTTTCTTATATGGCAATTTGTAAGGAGGTTGAACACAAGGGCTTCCTATCCTCAATTGTTTTATTATGTTCACCAAACAACTTGAATTTGGCAGTTTGATATTCTAGATATTGGATTATGTACTCCAAGACCTGAGCAACGGTCTTTCCAGTGGGCTTTTCCGTTTGTTTCACCAGAATATTTGCACACAAACGTATTTCTCTCTTCATCAACATGGCATATCTCCCAGATCGGCAGTACCTTGAGAGATATTTTATTAGCAACCTCGTTCATTTTGGAATGAATGCTAGGAAACATCCTTCTCAGCTTGATTTCTGTGAAAGTAAAAAATCTGTAATCCCCATCACCATTCCCAAAGCAGGACTCTAACAATTCGACAGATCCAAGCAAAGAATCATTTCAATTTGTAGAAGAGAAATATTCAATTTTATAGTCACATGCATATAAGCCCCTAAACTGACCATAAAATGTTAATTTATGCAGGTCGAGTCGAACATCGTATATTTTAGAACTAACTCAAGTAGCTTGTCACATGAAATTAACTACAAAACCCAACGGTATTGGTTTTCCAAACCACATTTACTTGCACTTTAGTTGTTTATTTTTGGGGTCATTGTATTCTATAATGGAATAATAATTTTCATATTTTTTTTAATGTAGACGTCTTGAGTTGTGGCAGTATACTCTTGTTTCCTTCAAACTTTCGTGTCTCATTGTCAGTTATACGAGCAATTTCAAGGAACACTGACGGACATCGGGCAATAGTTTGAAACAACGTGACCTTGCGGCGAAGCTCATACATCGACCATGATGGATTACTCGTTAACGTTGTCCTGGTTCTGCCTTCTCCTGACAATGACGGTAAGCATTTTTCATAAATCATTAATTTTGGTATAATTCATTATTTCAAATTATTCTAAACGGACGATAGAAATAGGCTACTATATAAATAACGGAATCTTTATATTTTACGTAAATACATAGATGACCAATGCCAGGATTGAGTGTGACCCAAAGAACCCGTTGACTGTACCGCACTATGACCCCAACGCTAACCGTACACAAGGTGTGTACTACGGTGGAAACTTTGTCTGCCGCCTAACCTGTAATGGATACTGTGACACGAGTCCCGCCTGGAGACCAGCTTTGCAAAACGCTTTCAAGTGCCAGTGCCCTGTCGTTCATGGATGCAACAAAGATGGGCCAATAGTAAGTTCTTTGTTAGTGTTTTTTTTTAATTCACGAGTTGGAAGCCTGAAACTGCGGATTATAATTAGTTGGAAGCATAAAAGTAATTGGCGATCCGAAACTGTGACCTTTATAAGCGTATTTGATGTCAGTGATTCTTCCATAACAATTAGGCCGCCGGTATTTATCATTAATGTATAAAGCTAATAGCTAATTGTATGCTATGACGCAAGGAATTTAAAATTTGCATGGAATTATTGGTTAATCTTATGTCATTCGGAATTTTGTTTTATTTAGACTGGATACGAAGAAAATGGTGACCAATACCCCCTCTGCAAGAAATTGAAGTCCTGCAATTGCAACTTCCAGAAGAACGCATTGCAACCATTTCATTTGAACTACCAGTGCTATTATTGTGCCATGCAGCCCAATAACTGGAGTTCTTACTACGCTTGTTGTCCAATTTTACCCTGATTTTCTTCGAGAAACTTCTGTACGTATGCTCATAATTCACACAGGTGTTTTTATTTACGACTATAACTTCCTTGCAGACAACTAATTATTCAGTATTTATTCAAACAATGTAACTGAGACTGAGTCGTTGAGTCTCTCTAATTTAACGTCCTGTTTTTACCTTTTTAAGTTTTTCTATCTGTTTTGATAAGCGGCCAAGCTGTATTGAATTGACTTGACCTTACGTCTTCCAAGCAATAAAGTGAGGTTCATTTTTCACTATTTGCAGTTTCCAATATATGTGTTTGTATGTACATACAACCGACATACACATCTGTACTGTACATAAAAAAAATGCAAATCGAGGAACTGGAAATCTTTTGAGTTAATTTAACCAATTTTCAGTCAATATTACAAGCAGCACTTATTACAACTAAATTAACTAGAACAAGCCTACTGTCCACAGATTTAACATATTATTACCTCAGTTTTGAGCGTTTAACACGATACGGTACACGCTACACATTTCATTTGCGATCCAGTGATTCGAATTTCCTGTGTTTTGCTGCCCATACGTGAGATTGAAGAAATATGCGAACACAGGACCGTATGTGACATACAGGAGTACCGAAATTCATGAATTCACCCAGGTGCCTAAATAATTTAAAAATTTGAATCCAAAGTCTTTCAGCGCATCTGATAAATTCGAACATAATCCATTTCGAAAGTATTTTTAGTCCAACCGAACTGAGCATCTTGAGTGGTTATTTTGTTATCGGAAAATTGTCGTCCACCAACAGCAGTATTTAGAATCATACTCATGGGCTGGCTAAATGGAGGCCGGTCGCAGGTCGCTTTTCCACGTTGGAACCAATTTCCGGGATCCAAAGATTGTGAGAAGAACAACCGTCCATCAACAAACCACTGAAGTGAGGTCGGAGTCCAAATTAATTGAAATTCATGAAATCCAAATCCCGCATTAGTCCTGGCCCCGGTTCCGTGGCGCACTATATTCTTCCCATCCCGACCCAAATGAGCAGTGAAGGTGGTTCGGGTAGGGTCCTGTCCTTTAGCTTCCATAATGTCCACTTCCGAATAGCAGCTTTTGTCCTTGGCTTTCAACCAAATGGCTGGCCATAGAAGTTTTCCTTGTGGAAGTCTCGCACGAATCACGAATCGACCGTAGGTTATTCCATTGCTCCGTTGTCGGATTCGACCAGAGGTGAAAGGCTTTCCATTTCCGTTTTGAATTCTTGTCGTGATCACAAGATTTCCGTTTCTTACTTGAACATTGTTTGTTCCTGCCACGTAGCATTGGTGATTCCCTGAGCCGAAAGCTAAAACACGTTCATTGAACTATATATTAGTATACAAGAAATAAAATTATTATACTGGACAAATAATAATCTTATAATAATTTAATAATTGAACATTCAACCGAATTTTTATATGCGGAATAATTCAAAGCAAAGATGTTCAAAAAACAATATGTAAGTGTTGAGCAATAGTTCTGAATTAAAAGAACGTCTGTACTACCGCACCGTTGTACGCTCGTACTGACATTGGAACACATATGCAAAACTTACTTTCCCCGCAACCAGTTTGATATTCCCATTTACTGAGATCCAACGAATTTCCATTGAATTCGTCCGCAAACACGAGTGTCCATTGGCGTTGAGCTACTGTGATTTCATTTAATGAAATGAAAACGAATACAATGATATGTGTACTAAGATTCGCTTTGCCGGAATACATATTTTTCCCCTTGGCTATACTTGCGCACTATTGTTCAAAACTTTAGCAATATGATCTTACGCACAACTGTTTCCTTCCAGGTATTCTTGCAGAAGTGATGAGCGAAGCTTCTGTACTGTACATTTGATTTATTCAACCCAAAATTATCATATTGTTGTTTCCTAAATATAACTAAACCCTAAAATAGATCCAGAAATCATCTTAATAACAAAAATCTTCATGTCTTCCGTATTTCAAAAGAAATTGATACCTATTGAGACATCATTTCTTCATTGGCCTCAGAGAAAAGCGGATAGAACATCGAATATGACTATTTCATTGTAAATGCTGCAAAGAAAACATCTATATTCAGGTATTTTAAGACCCAAGATCCTTCTGCACAAGGTTGGTTTTGGAGGTTCTGTCCTTGTCAATTCCATTTCAGGGTCGAGGCCGAGGACACTCCTCCAAAGAAAAGTGGTAACCTTGTAGGAACCAAATACTTTTCATTTCTTTCTCTCAAGATCAGCCTTATCCAGGGTTCCGTGTTGTTCCGCATATCCTTGCATTATCTATTATCCAGGCCACATCGTAAAACTACACCATAATCCATTAGAAATCTTATACTGGGATAGGAAAATCCTTGACTGGATTCGTAGCGAAGCGAATACTATACGAGCACAAATGGACCAAGTCGACTATGGACAATCATATATTTATAACCGAAATTGTATTTATTGCTTTATTGCATTTAATTTACAATTTGAGTGGATCTCACTGTCAGTATGAAAAGAACAGAACGATTCAAAATTAAGTATTTGGTACTATCAAATGTTGATTAAAATGAGAGTCAGCCTGCATAAGTAGCTCCTTGTATTCCGATATCACGATGAGATGTTTATTGGCGTCGAAACAGATGGTTCTTGAACCTAATTTGGAAAATATATCAATGAAATTACATACCTATAGTCTATAGTGTTTTGAAATACATGCTAAAAGTACATTGATGTACCAGAATGAGATAATGGACGCTTACCCGGTATGTTGTTCTCGAATTGCTGCTCGCTTGAAGGCCATCCAGTAGATAAAGTCCGTCACGAGTTGAACTTGAAGCTCATTGTCCCAAGTGCGCGACTTGTCAGCGTTCCCGTTAGCATAGTCAATGTCGTTGTGTCCTGTAATTATGTTTGTAACAAATAGCTATGAGATTAAAGATGCCTACTAGAGTGCCTCAAAATTCAGCATCGCTAACAAATAACTTTGTAATACTGGTAAAAAATCTTCAAACAAACTTCAAATACTACTTACCCATATTCATGTAGATCTATTTTTCCACATACAAAAAAACAGATCAAAAGGATTAGAATAGGAATAAAATTACAATTATTCAGCAATCCGACAATTTGATTTAGCAAATTGAGTGGCATGATGAAAATCATTTGATTGAGGCCCAGGTGGCTAAACGGTTTGTGGATTGCTCGCTGAAACGCAATAATTGTAAACGCAAGTATTTAAGTGAATAATGTTGCATACCATGTTGTACTGTTTGTTTGACCAGACGAGAGGATAATCTCCAGAATACCAGGACTGGTTAGGGTCAGTTCCGACTGGGAAGCTTTCTGGAGCAATTGACAGAAGCACGTCAATGTTCGGGTTGTTTCTGAGATTGTTTGACCAACTAAGGAATCAAAGGACAGGCTTTAGCTCAGTCATGAATTACAGTACCAAGCCTTGAAAAACGATTAGCATTGTCCGAACCCTGCATATACTTACGAGTACCACTCGCTGACAGCGCTGGTGAATCTTTCAGGCGCATTACCCATGGCCCCGTGATTGGGTTGCTCGTTCACGAAAGTGACGGCAGTGGGTCCCCAAGTATTGCTCTGGAAATTCCCGGATCCCAAGAATTCATTGTAATACCAGCTCCATTCGTTGGAGTTTGTGGTGAACGCAGAGACGTGGCAGGTCAGGGAACCACCGCCAGCGCGGGCGAATCTTTCAAAGGCTGCACGTTGATTTCCATCCCGCGGACTGTCGTCCAAGAAAATCACAACATCGACAGAAGCCAAGAATCCATCGTTGAGATTTCCCCAGTTATTTGTGAATTCAAAGTCGAATCCTTTTCGATCAGCCAGAGCTGGGAAGAAAGTTTGCGACTCACGCACGAAGCTGATGTGGGCTACATCCCAAGTCCCGCTCCCGAACGCAACCACTTTGAAGGCATCGGTTCCAGCCTAAATCCCAAATGTAGGATAAGTATAAGTAAATCCGTCTTAATTTTAACCGTGCAAATCAAGGACTGTATTATTTATGAATTACGTTCAGGCAGGCAAGAATCCCAATAACAGCTAACACTGCGGACTTCATGTTTGCAAAATTTCCTTTAAAATCCCAAATACCTACGGGGATTGTAGAAATGATGTGTAACAATCGTATCGATGATGAATTGGATTTATAGGCGCATTTGGAGTGTTTTGCTGTTCCCAAGTTCCCATCAAATTTCGCAATTTTGCCTGTGGGTATAGTTCCGTGAATCTTGACTTTTAAGTGTTATCCAAAGAGTCTGTCAATTTGAATCTAATCTGGAGTGCACGTGCCCACAAGCTTTTGATTGACAGCAATTGCTTCCCAAGAAACAATTGGAGATCATATTTTGGTCTTTGGTAGATCACAGGAATGACCCATGACATATCGAAATAGTAGCAGGAGTGAAACACGTACCCCCCCTCATAATGACGTACATTCATGCCGTCGATACTACGTCGTTACCTAGATTGTAGTATTGGTGAGATCGATACGACATTATTGCACAGACATCTACGTGACGGTTAGCATTGTGCCATTGAAGACGCAGTTATGATATCAGCAATATTACGTCTAATTTTCTAACCAATATGGACATAAAAAAAAAACAAATTGTAGAAATTCAGCTTAGTAAAAAGTACAAATTTTATTATTAACAAATTAATAGCATATGTAATAGTTATTTAAACAGTACGTTTACACAACTAAGTAATGGTATACATATAAACTCGTTGCATTCTAAATCCACTGGTAATCTAACAAACCTAAGCTGGAGTTTGCTAAGTTTACACCGAAATGTTTGTTTAAATTCATTTTTCACAAAACATATATACCTAACTTCTTACTATTACATGGATAAGGCTTCATATTACATTTCTTAGAGAATGGCTTACACAACAAAGTAATGTTTCCATTCTCATGTATTATATCAGTTACAATCACCACCTGGTCATCAACTTTAAAACAGTTATCGCTAGTACTGGTTGACACATGCCTGTTCTACCATATAATTCTATTTTTTGAAGTACCTCTACGCGGGCTGGCGCTGGCTAAATCCTGGACTTGAATTTGTAGTGCATCTTGATTATACTCTTTATTTCTTGGACTTGATACTGGACCTGTGATGAAACGGGAACCGACGACGCAGCATGCATGAGTTCAAATACAAGGCCTTCCTCAACCGGACCTACATTTCAAATTATATTTTTTTTAAATCAACTAGTTTTCATAAATTCAAACTTTGCTATTCTCAAAAACAATATAAACTATAGATTACCGTTTATAGTGTCCTCTGATAATGGGTCAAATTGCACTTCATCCGCTGTAAGTTGTCCAGATAAGTTTACTTCTTGCTCCTCTGTGTCACTGTGTACGGTGGGACTTGGAGCAGTGAAATCAGTGACCGGATATGGATTTTCAAAATTAAAAGGCGTCACTGGGATATTTATAGGGCCCTCGTCGTCCGAGTTTCTCCCGCTCTCACTTGACGAGCTTGAATATTTAACCACTTGCGTCTTCTTCCTGCGTTTTGCCTTGCAGTATTCTGAAGCTTGACCTTCGCTACTCTCCAAAGCAGACCATGGGTGCTCTCCTTTTCTTTTTGTCTTTTTACGGGCCTTCTGCAGTGTATCTGCAAAGATTAAGAAAATTATGTACTTTATAGTGAGATGATTGCTTCGAAGCACTGTGTATCTCGCAAAACAGAGTGTTTGCTTGAATATTAGGTAAGTATTTTGGATGCGAATAATGAAAGACATGCCCGTAGAGAAAGTGAATTAATCAAAAAATTACCGCAGACAGCGAGAACTTTGACAGGGTGCCAAAACCAGTCGTCTCCCGGATGTGAGTTCGGATTGTCCCTCAGGTTGATTTGAGCCCGGGTGAGCGTCTTCCCTTTCGGGCACGGCCAAGCACAGTTTTGTCCTTTAATCCAATTAAATGGAACAAACTCAACTAGCTTCTTCTGGAAAAAATCGACAACTGCAAATTGTCCCAGTGTTGTAATACTAATCACAACACCTATGAGGACGGAAAATAGATATCAGGCAGTGAGGCAGTGTGTGCTGGTCTGAGACGAAGAATGGCGTCGGTGAAAT